>CM038214.1:233752733-233820898 GCA_021442155.1 Cymbidium sinense | reverse complement strand
AGTAGGTTTAAGTTTTTTTCCATTTAATCTTATCTTTATCCATCTTTAGCTTCATTTTATCTCCATATTTTAAATTAGGGCATTTATTTTATTTACTTTATCTAATATCTTTATCATTTATCTTAGGTTTATTTTTTATCTTGGGTTTATCTTTTTGGCTCATTTATTTTTCTGAGTTTTATTTTTATTTTATTTTAACTTTTTTATATTTTATATTTTAGGGTTTAGTTTAGGGTTTAGGTTTTAGGGTTTAGGGTTTTATATTTAGTATTTAGTTAGGGTTTTTATTTTTTATTTTAGGTATTTAGAGGTTTAGAGTTTTAGAGTTTAGTTAGTTTATTTTAGTTTAGTTTAGGAGTTTAATTTAGGGTTTTAGGTATTTAGTTTTTTTTTAATAGAAAACAAATTTAGATTAAACATTTCTTCTTTTTGATTTCATCAACCAAGTAATACACCAAGTTTTTGAAGACACAAGTGATGACATAGATCAAAAATGAGCACGCATATCCACCAGCTACTCTAGATCCCCCACCATTGCTCCTCCCGCCTCCATAACCACCACTGCTTCGACCACCACCTCCATATCCACCAGTACCTCTAGATCCCACCACCATATGATAAGCCACATCCTCCTTTGCCTCCATAACTAGATCTAGATTGAGCGGTAGGCGGTGATGTTCTTGCCCTTTGCCCATTCTTAGGGTGGTTTAGGTTTATGTTTAATAGGTTTTAGGGTTTAGGTTTTTTTTTAATTTATTTAGTTACTTTAAGTTTAGGTTTAGGTTTGGGGGTTTAAGGTTTAGGGTTAGGGTTTAGGGTAATTTAGGGTTTAGGGTTTATGCTTTTAGGGTTAAGGTTTTTGGGGTTAGGTTTAGGGTTTAGGGTTGTAGGTTTAGGGTTTAGGATTTTGGGTTTAAGGTCTTTTTAAAACAAGTGTGGTTTAGGTTTATTTAGTATATTTAATTTTATTTATTTTAGTTTAGTTTATATTTATATTTATTTAGGTTTATTTTAATTTAGTTTAGTTTATTTACTTTTGGCATTATATTTAGTTTAGGTTTTTATTTTAGTTTATTTTATAGGTAGGTTTTTAGGTTTATTTTTAGTTGAGTTTTATTTTAATTTTATTTTTTTAGGTATTTTATTTTAGGTTTAGGTTAATGTTTATTTTATCTTTTAGGTTTTTTTAGGTATTCTTTATTTTATTTATTTAGTTTTGTTTTATTTAGTTTTAGGTTTTAGGTTTAGGTTTATTTATTTTAGTTTATTTTAGTTTAGGTTTATGTTTATTTTATTTTTAGGTTTATGTTTTTTAGTTTTAGGGTTTAGGTTTTATTTTTATTTTTCTAGGTTTTATTTTAGCTTTTTTAGGTTTAGTTTTATATAGTTTTATTTTATTTTATTTTAGGTTTATTTATTTTATTTTGTTTAGATTTTATTCAGATTTATTTTTTTTAGTTTAGTTTAGGTTTTATTTATTTTATTTTAGTTTATTTTATCTTTTATTTATTTTTAATTTAGTTTATTTATTTTATTTTATTTTATTTGGATTATTTTTTATTTTAGGTTTTTTTCTTTATGTTTAGGTTTTAGTTTTTAGGGTTTAGGGTTTTAGGGTTAGGTAGGGTTTAAAGTTTAGGGTTTGGAGGTTTAGGAGTTGTAGATAGTGGTTTAGTGTAGGTTCTTTTTATTTAGGTTTAGGTTAAGGGTTAGGGGAGGGTTTAGAGGGTTTATTATTTTTAGGGTTTAGGGTTTAGGGTTTAGGGTTTATTCTTAGTGTTTAGGGTAGGGTCAGGGTTTAGGATTTTAGGCCTGGAGAGTGGTTTAGAGTTTGGGTTTAGGATTTAGTGCTTTTTTTAAAATAAACCAGTGGGTAGGTTTATTTAGTATATTTAGTTTATTTATTTATTTTAGTTTATTTTATTTTATTTTATTTAGATTTATTTTCATTTAATTTTGTTTTATTTATTTTGTATAGGTTTTATTTTAGTTCATTTTTTAGTTTTAAGTTTAGTTTATTATTTAGTTGAGTTTATTTTTATTTTATTTTTTAGGTTTAGGTTTTATTTTTATTTTAGTTTAGGTTTAGGTTTTATTTTACTTTTATTTTAGGTTTTAGGTTTATTTTAGATTTTATTTTTAATTTAGGTTAAGGTTTATTTTTAGTTTATTTTATTTTATTTTAAGGTTTTAGGTTTAGTTTGGTTTATTTTAGGTTTAGGTTTAGGTTTATTTATTTTAGTTTAGTTTATTTTTTTTTAGGTTTAGGTTTATTTTATTTTGTTTATTTTATTTTTTATTTTAGGTTTAGTTTTCTTAGTTTAGGGTTTAGTTTTATTTTTTATTTATTTTAAGTTTTATTTTTAGGTTTATATTTTAAGTTTAGGTTTTTATTTTATTTATTTTGGTTTATTTATTTTATTTAAGTTTAGTTTTTTTATTTTATTTTTTTTATTCTTAGGTTTATTATATTTTTTTAGTTTGTTTAGGTTTTATTTATTTTATTTTAGTTTATTTTATTTTATTTTATTTTTAAGTTTAGGTTTAGGTTTTAGTTTAGGTTTTTATTTTATTTTTTTTATATTATTTAGATTTAGGTTTATTTATTTATTTTTAGGTTTTATTTAGTTTAGGGTTTTATGTTTTTGGTTTAGGGTTTAGTAGTGGGTTAGGGTTAGTTTGAGGGTTAGGGTTTAGGGTTGAGTTTGGGAGTTTAGTGAGTTTAGGGTTTAGTTTAGAGAGTGGTTAGAGTGGAGTGGGTAGGGTTTAGGGTTTAGGGTTTAGGAGTTTAGGTTTAGAGGTTTAGGTTTAGAGTGGTTTAGGGTTTTTGGTTAGGGTTTAGGGTTTTAAGAAAAGCAGTAGGGTAAGATTATTAGTTTAGGTTTTTTTAGGAAATAGGATTTTATTGCCACAAAGAAAAGGTACAATGTCCCAGTAAATCTCTTGCTAATGCTCAAAGAGCTACAAAGTGTCCTAAGAGTAAGCCCCTAACTAATACAATAATGAGGAAAGCAAGCTAAAAAAAAGAAATAGAGTTCCACAAAAAAAAATCCCATGAAATTAGTAGCAAACTTCCTCCGCTCCTTTTGAAAACCAAAGATAATCCAAGAAGATTAGTCTCCAACATGCACAGATCCAGAACATGATTAACTAAGAGTACGTAAAAAATGAAATACTTAATCAAGCAAAAAGTAAACAAAAAAAAGATAAAGAAATAGCTCAAGATAAGAGAAGAAGGTAAACCATTAGGATATCATTAGACCAAAGGGAGCACCACCAAAGCCACAGCCAAGAATTTCTAACATAGTTACTAGGAGCAAACCTCAAAATATGGGAAAAAGTAGTAAACTGAGACCAAACAAAGGCAAAAGAAAGCACATAGTTGATAAGGTCATCCATTAAAAGAACATGCAAAGATCAGCAATAATACAGAGTAATAGTAAGACTAACATAAGAATGTTAGGTAGCAAGGTAGCCATCAAAGTAGAAATGAGAGGTTCATCCACAACCCATTACTAAAAAATCCCAGGTAGAAACCAAGAGAAGAATGGGAAAGTAAGTAGCGGTTCCAAACATAGACCCAAAAAAGATGAAGAAAATTATAACCAAGTAAATACTCTTTAACCAACCCAAACTAGAGCAACCAATCCAATCCAAAGAGAAGCAAAGGTAGGCCACCAAAGCCACCAAGCGCCAAGGATTCAAATCATCAAACTTAGAACCATCGATGAAAAGACAAGTCATCCAGTCACAAACATTGAAAATATCCTGGGAAAGTAGGTTGCACCCACCAATCCAAATCTAAAGAAAGGAGAATCCTGTTCAAACAGCTAGAGACAGTGCGAAAAAAGAAAGCCCTTTAGGATAAAAAACAATCCAATAAATAGAGACAACAATAAAAAGGAACCCGAACATAGTCATGATCACCCAAGTCCAAATAACATCCAACAAGTAGTTTTCAGCCTTCCAATTCAGAACACAAATCAAAAACAAGACCTCAATATTATAGGAGGTGCACCCAATATTCAGAATATATAACAATCCAGTAGCATCCAACCTCACACTCATCCACAACAATAAAGTTGGGTAATCAAGAAAATAGTTCTCCAAGCAACAACAAAAAAAAAAACAAAGAGCCCTCAAGGCCACACAACTGCTCTTAGCAACAGGAGCTAAATCCACAAAAAGCTGCCAATAGCCACCTTCGGATGAGCAAGCCCCAACCAAGAAACTCACACCATAAATAGCACAAGTAAAATCTGAGAGGATAGGAGCAGGTGGGAAGGGTGAGACTCATGATAGAAAGGACCACCAAAAACACGAAAAGTCCATCCTAATCAAGAAACAATAAAGTGATGGGACAACTACCACAAGAAGGTAACAAATCACATGAGCAACACCAAGAAAGGGAAAAAACCCATAGCCAGAAACACCAACAACCAGCCAACCATAAATTCCAAAACAAACAAACTAGACTATAGAGAGATCCAACCAATAAAGAGAACCACACCAACCAGAAGACAAGAAAAACCCAATAGCCTCCACCTACTATAAACACCTCTACCAAGGTTGGAGAAGATAAACCAAAACAAAACTATAGCAAAAAATCCAATAAATGGAAAGACAACCCCAACCCATCCAAAGAATGGGAAGAACTCAAACTAAAGATTAAAAATATATTTAGGTGAAGAAAAACTCAAGAGCAAAGGAGAAAACAAATACTAATCAAAAACACCAACATGGAAGCCCTAAAGGGAAAGAAGAGCTAAAAGCTTCTAAGATAAGGCAACCAATTTTATCTAGATTCACAAGACCCTTAAAAGGAAAGGTATGTCATCATTAGAAAACATTTGCAAACAAGAAGACTTGGCCTCCAAATTGGAAAGAAAGTCGACAAGAGTTGGCTTCTCTATAAATATGAGAAATTTGAAAATCTAGGTTAGCAAGAAGCCTCCTAGTATGATTATAAAAAAATACACTAGATTACCATGAGCATCATTTGAGTAATCTAAAGAAGGAGAGCATTCCCTTCAAAACAAAATCTTAATAAAACCTTGTTGTAAACAAATGGAATTGCCTGATGAATGCCTTTAAGTTCAAAATAAAACATAACAAGGCTCTAAAGAAAAAGTAAGATAACCTTGCCAGATCTCTCAAAATCCCACCTACCCATAGTAACCATTAGAAATAGCCATGTTAACCTTAATGTAATGATAATTAGGTTTAATCTAGTATATAATTTTTTGTAGGGAGAGACATTACGGGAAGGTTAATCAAATTTCAATGCCATAGACTTGTACCCTTTAAAATTGGAGTGAGTAAGAAGATTGGCTTTGAAAAGAGAAAATTTTATTTTTGGATCTAGCAATGATACAATTATAATTCATAGGAATATTATGATGCTTTGCATCATTTCTATCCATCCAAATATGCCAAAAATAGTAATAGATAAAATAATTTTAACATGACCCTTAGAAGTATAAGAGAAACAAGCTTCAAGGACTTGCATAATAGAAAATGAACCATTAAAATGGAAAGTTTTAAAAATATTATCATACTAATTTCTAAAAGAATAGGGCCATTCACAAAAACATGATCCACACTTTCAATGTGATAGCAATAGTGACATTTAGAGGGGAGATGGAAATCCTTTTTCAAAAGAGTAGCATCCATAGGGATATAATGCTTCAGAATGTGCCAAGTTAAAGCCGAGAATGAAGTAGGGACACTAATATTCGATTTTAGTAAAACAAGGACTTTGATATTTAAATCTAATAAAATGCCAAACATCCTTAAAACAAAATCTCCAAAAGAAGAATTTTTTAAAGAATTTGGTCGTTCATTAGGAAAGGACAAATTTTAAGTATTTTTTCAATGATCACATTAGGAACAAGGTTATTCAATTGAGCCACATCCCACTTATTATTAATAATTAACTAATGAATCTTAAGCAACACAGTTGATTGAGTATTAAGAAGGGAATCAATAGAGCCCTGCCCAAGCCAATTGTCTTGCCAAAAGAATGAGGAACCAGAATTGACACCCCAAGAAATTAAATTCTTAGCATTCCATTTGATATTACAATGTCTTCTCCACATAGGAGAATCCTTTGAAAGCATAAATGAGGGATGTTTTCCTAGCAATATTTAGCATGCATAAACTTTGACCAAGAACTATGTTTATTTCATAGTTCTCCACATTTTATAGGAAAAATAGTTAATAGAATCCTCTAATGTTTCACAAGCCACCTTCATTATTAGTATAGAGAACTAGCCCAATGTAAATTTTGATAGATGAATTAGAACCCCAAAAAATTTATTAAAAGTCTATTGATCCTTTTAATAATAGAATGGGAAACAATAGTAGACAAGAGATACATAGAGAGAGCAAAGGGTACTTATGAAGGATAAGTCTAGCACCAAAGGAAGTAAATGAAATTCCCAAGGGAGGTTTTCTTGTTTATTTTCTTTTCATCAAATAAAGAAGATTTTTCATGCTATATAAGGAGTCCCCGATACTTGATAGAGATTTTGATGAGAAAAGCCTATAATATTCTTGATAACATTGATCTTAGATAAGGAGATAGAAGAGCTAGTAATAAAATAACTTTTATCGATTGATATTCAAGCCAATCTCCTACCAAAATGAGTTAAGAACTTACATAAATTTTTAATATAAAGAGTGGAGGCATTGCAAAATATAATGAATCAAAAAAACTAAGGTGTGAAATGGGAAACCCACTAATGGTTGTAATACATGTTAGAAATTCTACTAAACATATGCTCAATACATGAAGAAAAATATTCCACAAGATAATGAAGAGGGCGGAGAAGAGGGTCCCTTGCCTTAGCCCTAGAGAAGAAGAGAAAAAACAATGCACTTCACCATTAAGAAGCATAGAAAACCAAGAATTCTCAATCCCATTCTTAATTAAAATAATAAATTGATTAGAGAACCCAAATAAAGCCAAAATTTTATATAGGAAAGCCCAACCAATATTTTCATAAGCTTTGGAAATGTCAAGCTTAAAAGCAGGTTTCCACTATGAACTTTGGCATTTAAATCATGGATCATCTCTTGGGCTAAAAGAACATTATCAAATGGATCTCCCTTTAACAAAATTGGTTTGATTGGGGAGATAATTTTAGAAGCAAGATACTCAATCTTTTAGCCAAAATCTTAGAGATAAGTTTATTAAAAAAGGAGCAAGGCTAATCGCCTAAAATCACTCAAACTTTGGATTGTCTTTAGGAATTAAAACAATGGAAGTGCTAGCAAAATATTTTGGAAGGATACTACCCTTAAAAAAAAAATCAAGAATAGCTTTAATCAAGTCCTCTTTAATGATAATCCAACATTTTGGAAAAAAGGGTAGTATAACCATCGACCAGGAGTCTTTATTCATACTCTACAAAATATCAGTAATTTTAGACTCAAAAAGTGAGGAAGAAAGCATATTGTTATCATCATCAGAAATAAGATTACGAATAACTCTAGGCCAAGAAATATCATCACAAGCAACATTTTTATTCTGAAGCTCTTTATAAAAAGAAACAACAGAGTCAATAAGCTTTTTATCCAACACCAAACTCCATCATTAATTTTAATTTTATGGATGTGATTTATAGTTTTTTTTTTTTAACCATGGCATGAAAATATTTAGTATTTTGATCACCATGGAGATCTATTTCATAGAAGCTTTTACGCTAATATATCTCCATGTCTTGAAAACATGTTGACCTATCTTTAGCTTGAGCCAACATATGAATTTTTGAAGGATCATTAACAACATCATCTTCGAAAATGATTACCTTATTCTCCATTTTATTAATATTGAAAAAAGGTTCTTGAAACAATTTTTATTCTACTAGGTAAGGCATTGTTTAAGTCTTTTTTAATTTGAACCATAATCACCTCATTACAAAAACAAAGTCATCAAGATGGAGAGGTTCACCTTATTAGCAACAACATCCAAAATCTATCATCCATCACCACATATTTTGGAAGCAAAAGGATAGGGAGGAGGATCTATAGCAATAAAATTCACATTAATAAGCAAGGGAAAATTTCAAAGGGTTCTACTTAAGTGCTTCATAGAAGTACTAGGGAAAAGATTAATCCACAAATGATTAAAAGAACCCTATCATTCTTTGCCATAGTCTATAATTATTCCATGTAAATTGAGACCCACAAAGCCAAAGTCATTATGACAATCAAGGATCATGTTATTAAAATCTTCCATAGAAAATAAGTTTGAGCATTACCACCAACCCATTTGAGGAAGAAGATAGTATTAAGTCTCCACCCACAAACCAAGGTGCAACAATAGAAGAAGAAAAGCTAATAAGATCCTTCCAAAGAACCTGTCTATCCTTTCTATTACAAGAAGCATAAACAAATGAACCCAAATAACACAAATTATCATAAGTAATCTTAACATTCACACTTGGGATAAATCATCCAAAACCTATAAAACATGGGATTATTCTAAAATATCCAAATTTATTGCTCGTTATCAAACAATTTCCAAAGCCAATCATTCTAGTAATAAAAGAAATGTTAAAAGGAAGAATAAATTTTTCCAAGATAGCCAAGAAGGAAATGTTATGAGTATGAACTAAGTTTCTAATTTATTTCAAAGAGAGGGTACCAATCCTCTCACACATTCCAAATTAAGAAAGAAAAAAAATTTATTTTTTGGCAAAAGAGCTAGATCTAGAACTCAGAAAATTAGAAATTTAGTTTTAGAGTTTTATTTTTCTTCCTAAAACCATTTGAAATTTATTAGTCATATCCACAACATCACCATCGATAGAGATTGTTCAGGGATATTTGGAATAAGGTTGCACATTTAAAAGTTCATTGAACTTCACCTTCTTCCAAATCATTATTATGTTGAAGTTCTAATAGAAAGGTTCAACATTACAAAGATGGTGAGAAGGATTAGAGCCATTTAAAGCACAAGTGCCTAAGTTGGGATTACAAAACTTTATCATTAGTTTGCTCACCATTCAAGCCCTTATCAAGGATCACATTTTCTTCAATTAAAGGAAAGAAGTAGAATGGAATCATTTGAGATAGAATCATCATCCACAAGTTTTGAAAACATATTATTATCCACATTATTACCAATAAGGATTCAATTGTATAGCCCATTAAAAGGTAATGCATCCTTATTAACATGTGACATCCAAAAGCGATCGCTTAAGAAGCAAAGATTATCCAAAGGAGTGGGAGGATCAAGATAATGCCCCAATTGGTAAAGAATTTTCTATAAGAATAGTGTGGTTTAACCCAGGGCACCTTTATATTGGGATCCAAATTATTATGAATGGGTTTAGGTTTTTTAAGGTAAGGATGAACCATAAAGCAATCCGAAACTCCACGACAATAAAATTTTTAATGGGAACAAAAAAAGGAAAATTCTCAAAATCCACTTTTTGCAAATAACCATATTTTTTTGATCCTAGCCAAATTTCCTTTGGAAATTTTTTAGTTATTTCCAACTCGACTAGAATCCAAGTAACAAATGGTCGGGTATTATAAGCAATCGCCTGATCATCTTGAAGAGGATGACTGAATAATGCACCCATAATAAAAATAAATTCATGATTAATGAAATGGACACAAATTGGGGAAGAGATCCAAACTGGATAAATTAGATTCCTTTAATATCAAAAGGGCATCCATTTCAACAATTGCATCCGAGTTGAAAACAAAATATGAGTTTCAAGAAAAATCATGAGAGTAAGTCATTGAAAGCTGAATCAATACATGATGGGAATCGATCAATCTAATAGAAAAAAATCCAAAGAGCTTCAAGCTATGGAAAAATGATTGAATATTCTCCAAAGTAGGATGACACAAGAAAATTTACCCACCAAAGTGAATTCAAAGGGCTTCACAAGCCTTTCCACAACTGACTTAGAACACATTATTGTGGGTACACCTTGGAAGGAAGTTGAGATAAGCTCAAGAGACTCACTAGCATAATTATCCTTACTCGCAAAAACATCCTTCAATGATTTCAATGCCAGAAATGGATTTAAGCTTGAGTCCCCAAAGAATCAGAAACCTTGACAGGTGAAATTGTAATCTCAGGATTTCTCCATGGGGAAGCAAAAAACACAGCCACGACCAATAGCAGCACATGATAGGAGAAGCTAAAAGTAGAGCAAAACTATCGAACTAGAGTCATCAACTAAGATTTCCATAAGAAAATCCACAGAGGGGACACGCCTCCACATGGGAAATGAAATTTACCAGAGAACCAAAGAAATAGAGGAGAGAGAAGATGCTCAAACAAATGGGTTTAGGGTTTAGGGTATAGGGTTTAGGTTAAGGGTTTAGGTTTAGGGTTTAGGGTTTGGTTTTAAATTAAGTAAACTAGTAGGTTTATTTAGTTTATTTTTTTTATTTAGGTTTATTTTTATTTTTTCATTTGTTTATATTTTAAATATTTATTTAATTTTTTAGGTTTAGGTTTAGGTTTATGTTTATTTTAGTTTAGTTTTATTTTTATTTTATTTTATGTTTAGATTTTATTTTTATTTTTTAGGTTTAGTTTAGGTTCTATTTTATTTAGGTTTTAGGTTATATGTTTTATTTTTAGATTTATTTTTAGGTTTATTTTTTAGTTTAGGTATAGGTTTATTTTATATTTTATTTTATTTAGTTTTTTTAAATTTAGGTTTAATTTATTTTATTTATAGTTTAGTTTAGGTTTATTTTATTTGGTTTATTTTAGGTTTAGTTTTTTTTAGTTAGGGTTTTATTTTTATTTTATTTATTTATTTTATTTTATTTTATTTAGGTATATTATTTATTTTAAGTTTAGTTTTATTTTATTTAGTTTTTTATTTTAGGTTTATTTTATTTTTAGTTTAGTTTAGTTTTATTTTATTTAGTTAATTTATTTTTTATTTATTTATGTTAGGTTTAGGTTTAGTTTAGGTTTATTTAGTTTATTTTAAGTTTTATTTTATTTTATATATTATATTGGTTTTGGTATTTATTTATTTTAGGTTATTTTATTAGGTTTTTTATGTTTAGGGTTTATTTTTGTTTATTTTAGGTTTGGGTGTTTTTAGGGGTTTTGGGTGAGGGTTTAGGGTTTAGGGTTTAGGGTTTAGGGTTTAGGTTTAGGTTTTAGGGTGTTTAGGGTTTGGGGTGGTTAGGGTTTAGGGTTTGAGTTAGGGTTTTTTTATTTTTTTAAATTAAGTAAACTAGTAGGTTTAATCTTATTTAGTTTATTTTATTTATTTTATTTTTATTTTTATTTAGTTTAGTTTTACATTTATTTAGTTTATTTATTTATTTAATTTATTTTTATTTAGGTTTATTTTTAGTTTAGTTTTATTTTTTTATTTTACTTTTTAGGTTTAGTTTTATTTTTCATTTTAGGTTTAGGTTTAGGTTTTATTTATTTTTTTTAGTTTAGGTTTTAGGTTTTATTTTAGGTTTGTTTTTAGGTTTTATTTTTTTTTTAGTTTAGGTTTAGGTTTTATTTTTTTAATATATTTTATTTTATTTAGTTTTGGTTTAGGTTTAGGTTTATTTTTTTAATTTTGTTTAGGTTTTATTTATTTTAGTTTAGTTTATGTTATTTATTTTATTTTATTATTTTAGGTTTTTAGTTTTATTTTTTTTATTTATTTTTAGGTTTTATTTTGGTTTATTTTAGATTTTATTTAGTTTTATTTTATTTTATTTTATTTATTTATATATTTTTTTTAATTAGGATTAGTTTTAATTTTATTTAGGTTTTATTTTAGTTTAGTTAATTTTATTTAGTATATTTTAGTTTAGTTTTTAGGTTTAGGTTTTAGTTTATGATTTTATTTTATATTTATTTTATCTATTTTGGTTTTAGTTTTTATTTCTTTATTTTAGGTTTTATTTAGTTTTTAGGTTTTAGCTTTTGGTTTATGGTTAGTTTAGGGTTTAGGGTTTGGTTGGGGTTTGGTTGGTTGGTTTAGGGTATTAGGGTTTAGGGTTAGTTTAGGGTTTAGGTTTGGTTTTAGGATGGTTTTAGAAAGGTTTAGGGCTGGGACAGGTTTTAATTTTATTTAAATTAAGCAAAAAGTGGGTTTATTTTAGTTTATTTTTTTATTTATTTTATTTTTTATTTTAGTTATTTTATTTTTTAGTTTATTTATTTCTTTTAAGTTTATTTAACTTAGTTTAGGTTTTATTTTAGTTTTTAGGTTTGGTTTAAGTTTATTTTAGTTTGTTTTATTTTATTTTATTTTTGGTTTAGGTTTTGTTTAGTTTATTTTATTTTATTTTAAGTTTAGGTTTAGGTTTTATTTTAGGTTTATTTTAGGTTTATTTTTAGTTAGGTTTAGGTTTTTTTATTTTATTTATTTTAGTTTTATGTTAGTTTATGTTTATTTTTTTATATTTTAGGTTTAGTTTTTTAGTTTAGTTTTAGTTTTATTTTTTTATTTATTTTTAGGTTTATTTTTTATTTTATTTTAGCTTTAGGTTTTATTTGGTATTTTATTTTATTTTAGGTTTATTTTATATTTATTTTAGGATTTATTTTTTTAGGTTTTATTTTTAGGTTAGTTAAGGTTTTATTTTATTTATTTTAGTTAAGTTTTTTTATTTTATTTTTATTTTAGGTCCAGGTTTAGGGTTTGGTTTAGTTTATGATTTTATTTTTTTATTTTATTTTGTTTTAAGTTTTATTTATTTTATTTTGGTTTAGTTTAGTTTAGGTTTTTTGGTTTTAGGGTTTAGGTTTAGTTTAGGTTTTATTTTAGGGTTTGTGTTTTATGGTTTTGGGTTTAGGGTTTAGGGTTTAGGGTTTTATGGTTTTATTTTTTAAAATTAAGTGGTAGGTTTATTTAGTTTATTTTAGTTTATATTTTATTTATTTTTATTTTTTTTATTTTTATTTTATTTAGGTTATTTTATTATTTAGTTTAGATTATTTGTCTTTAAGTTTATTTATTTTAGTTTAGGTTTATTTTAGTTTTTTTAGGTTTAGGTTTATTTTTTTAGTTTAGTTTTATTTTATTTTATATTTAGGATTAGGTTTTATTTTTTTTTTTTGAGGTTTAGGTTTTATTTTATTTTTAGGTTTAGGTTTTAGGTTTTATTTTAGGTTTATTTTAGGTTTTATTTTTTAGTTTAGATTTAGATTTAGTTTAATTTATTTATTTTTAAGTTTTATTTTTAATTTAGGTTTAGGTTTATTTTATTTCATTTTAGTTTAGCTTTTTTGTTTTATTTTATTTTTTTTATTTTAGGTTTTATTTTTTAGGTTTAGTTTTTATTTATTTTATTTTATTTTATTTTAGGTTTATTTTATTTTATTTTAGGTTTAGTTTTATTTTATTTAGGTTTTTTTATTTTTAGTTAGTTAAAGTTTTATTTATTTTATTTTAGTTTTAGTTTTTTATTTTTATTTTTTATTTTTTAGGTTTAGGTTTAGGTTTTTTTTTATGATTTATTTTACATTATTTATTTTATTTTTGGTTTAAGTTTTATTTATTTATTTTATTTTTTTTAGGTTTATTTAGTTTAGCTTTAGGTTTTTTAGCTTTAGGGTTTTTAGGGTTTTTTTAGGTTTTTTTTTGGTTTAGTTTAGGGTTTGGGTAGGTTTTTAGGGTTTAGGTTTTAGGGTTTAGGGTTTAGGATTTGTTTAGGGTTTAGGGTTAATTTTAGGGTTTAAGGTTTAGGGATAGGTTTTATTATTTTATTTTTAAATTAAGTAAACGTAGGTTTATTTTATTTAGTTTATATTTTATTTTATATTTTATTTTTATTTTATTTTATTTTATTTATTTTAGTTTTAAATTATTAGTTATTTATTTAGTTTAGGGTTTATTTTAGTAATTTTAGGTTTAGGTTTATTTAGTTTAGTTATTTTTATTTTATATTGGTAGGTTTTATTTTTATTTTTAGGTCAGTTTAGGTTTTATTTTATTTTTAGGTTTAGGTTTTAGGTTTTATTTTATGTTTATTTAGGTATTTTTAGTTTAGGTTTAGGTTTAAGTTTTATTTATTTTTAGTTTAATTTATTTTGGTTTAGTTTAGTTTATTTTTTTTTTTAGGGTTTAGGTTTATTTTTTTAGATTTTATTTGGTATTTTAAGTTTAGGTTTTATTTTTATTTTAGGTTTAGTTTTATTTTATTTAGGTTCTTTATTTTATTTAGCGTTTTATTAATTTTATTTTAGTTTAGTTTTATTTTTATTTTATTTTCTTTTACGAGGTTTAGGTTAGGAGTTTATGTTTATTTTATTTTATTTATTTTTTTTTATTTATTTTATTTTTAGGTTTATTTAGTTTAGGTTTAGGTTTTTTAGAGTTTAGGGTGGTTAGTTTAGGTAGTTTAGGTTGTAGGTTTAGGAGGTTTAGGGAAGTTTGGGTTTAGGTTTAGGGTTTTTTAATGTTTAGGTTTTTAATTTGTGTTATGGTTTAGGTTTTATTTTTTTTTATTTTATTTTTTAATTAAGAACAAATTGATTCAACATTTCTTCTTTTCAATTTCATATACCAAGTAACACACCAAGTTTTCTAAGACATAAGTGATGACAAAGATAAAAATGAGCACACATAGAGCAAATCAAAACCTTAAATAAGTAGATGTCTACAAGAAGACACAGCCCACATGTAGTAGATAGATCAACCATTTTCACTTTATTCTATGTAACACCTTACCTCTCTAGTAGTGATCCACCCCATATTGATCTCTTGCCCATTTATAACCTTTGTCGCCCTCCACCTCATAACCTTTTCACCACCATTTTACCACCACTATGATAGTTTATTTTATCTCATTTAGGTTTAGTTTTGATGTTTATTTAAGTTTAATTAGGTTTTTATTTTATTTATTTTGGGCTTAAGTTTATTTTTAATTTATTTAGTTTTTAGGTTTATTTAGGGTTTAGGTTTTTAGTTTAGGTTAGGTTTAGGGTTTAGGGTTGGGTTTTATTTATTTGGGTTTAGGGTTTATTTTTAGTTTAGGGTTTAGGTTTTTATATTTAAATTAGTAAATAGGTTTAGGTTTATTTTAGTATATTAAGTTTATTTCTATTTTAGTTTTTATTTATTATTATATTTAAATTTATTTATTTATTTTAGTTTATTTATTTTACTTTAGGTTTTTTATTTTGGTATATTTTAGGTTTAGGTTTAGGTTTATTTTTTTAGAGTTTACTTTATTTTATTTTTTATTTTATTTATTTTATTTTAGGTTTAGTTATTTTATTTTAGTTTTTTAGATTTTTTTAGTTATTTAGGTTTAATTTTATTAGTTTCAATTTATTTTAATTTAGGTTTATTTTATTGTTTTAGGTCTATTTTAGGTATTTTATTTTATTTAGTTGGGTTTATTTATTTATTTTAGTTGTTTATATTTTTTTTTTATTTTTAAGTCAGGTTAGTTAGGTTTATTTTATTTTATCTTATTTGGGCTCACATTTTTTAGTTTTCATTTATTCTTTTTTAGTTTAAGTCTTCTGTGGTAGGGTCACCCATTAGTATATAACCTGGGGTTTAGCTCATATTTCTCACCCAGGATCCATTGAGACTCCACCATAGGATCTCCTTTCTCATTTTTTTTAGTACCAAGATTAGATTATTTGAATATTTAGTTTTTTTTTGTTATTGTTTTGGGTTTAGGTTAGTTTTAGGTTTTAATTTTAGGATTTAGGGTTTAGTTTAGGGTTTAGGTTTTTTTTTTATGGTTTAGGGTTTATGTTTTGGTTTAGTTACACAGGTTCATGTTTTAGTTTAGGGTTTTAGAGTTTTGATCTTTTTAACAAAGAACAAATTCGTTCAACATTTCTTCTTTGATTTCATCAACCAAGTAACACACCAAGTTTTCTAACAGACAACATGATAAAAATGAGAAGATTGAGCAAATCAAAACACTAGATAACTAGTCTACTAAAAATCATATGCTACAGCAATAGATCGGATCAATCCAACTTAGTTCCCATCAACCATCGCCTCTCGAGTAAAATAAAGATCCACCATCATATCCATGATCTCTTAGCCACCAATGGTTGTAACCTCCAGCTACTCCTGACCCATAACACAGCCCAACACCATCTATATCCACCAAGACCTCCATCCCACACTACCACAAGATAATCCTCCACCTTTCTCAACCATTAGATCTAGATGAGCCGGTTGAAGATGTTCCTCCCATCAAGGTTCTCAATTCAGTGAGCCAAAAGAAATTACCATAAAATAAAGGATAATGTCAAAAGGAAAGCTCAAATTTCTAAAACCAAAGAAATACAAGAAACAAGAGAACTAAACCCCTTCTAAGTACAATGGAAAAATAAAATAAAAGTGCAAAAGCAACAACATAAAAGCAAATGAGAAAAGACACAAAAAAGGGCTAATAAAACTTAAGAAAATAAAAAAGGACTAAGCAATAAAGAGCTCATATCCCTGATAAGGAAAGATAAGCAACCACATCAACAAAAACTTGAGTAGTAAAAGATTATTCCATCTGTGAAGTTCCAACCCGCAAAAGAAACAAATAGTACAAAGGCAATGGTCATAAGGGGAAAATGATAAAGTAAACAATTTAGAAAAACCAAAGAGAAGGCATTAAGATCATCTAAGGGGAATACATAAGCATCCAAACTTCATGAGAATTATAATCAAATGCATGCTACCAACTAGAGAGAAGATAGGGGAACCATCACCACAAGCAAAGAATAATATAAGCAAACCATCCAAAAAAATAGTCCATATTGATCTAGTTCCAAAGACTAAAAAGAGAAAAATACCCCAAAATAGCCAAAATAAGGAAACAAAACCACAATACCAAACACATAAAGAGGATCCTAGAAGTTACAAAATAGTGGCCATAATAACCCACAACTGCCATAGCACTAAGAATCCAAATAAGGCAAAACCTCCACCCAAATAGCAACAAAATAGAAGATAACAACACTAGAGAGGAAAGCCATAGATAGAGAACCAAGAGGGCATCCAAAAATTACCATCAAACCATCACCAAGGCAGCCCAAAAGGAAAGTAAATCCACCATCACCAACTAAGAAGAAAATATCAGAAAAAGGAGATAATAAACCAAAGGGAGTAATACCAATGAAATAAAAGCTCAAAACAAAGAACAAGAGGGGCAAGATAGAAAACAAAAAAATCAAAGTGCCAATAAAAACAATAAAAAATAGGACCAAAAAAACAACAAGAGCTCATATCCTAACAAAAAATAGATACAACAGGATGAGAAATAAAATGAGCATTTTAGCAGCATTACCCAGAAGAACTAGAATTACCAGTAAATATTAATTTTTAGAATATCATAAAAAGAGCCAATATAGAGCATAAAAAGAGGAAAAGAACAACAAATAAAGAGATCTCCAAAATAACCAAAAATACAAAAATTTGAGTCAGGGGAAACTAGAAAATGCTAAGAGGACCACCCAACCACAACAAAGATATTTGTTTGGAAATAGAACAAGGCAAACAAAATTCCAAATCCTAAAGTATGACATCACTAGAAAAGAGAAAATTGGAATAACAACCACAAAAAACTAATTAAATTTGCATTAAACAAAGCATGGAACCAATTCCAAATCATTTTTTTATCCATCCAAATGAACCAATTAAGGGTAATAGAAATTAAAACATTGATATGACCTTTCAAAATTTTATGGAAACAAACTTCAAGAAGTTGATATAATGAAAGAGAGCCATGAAAATAGTTATTGTTAAATAATTGGTCATACCATATGCAAAGTTTGGTAATAGCACCATTGAGAAAAACATGATGAACATTTTCAATATGAAAGCAACAATAGCACTTAGAAGGTAAGTAAAACCCTTTAAGCTAGAGCAATGAATTAACCAGAATGAAGTTATTCAAAATCCTCCAAGCTAAATTTGAATAAAAAATGGGAATAATATTGTTCCAAAGTTTAATGAAAACATTAGAGGTTTTTGTTTATTTCTAATAAAATTTCAAACCTCTTTAAGAACGAAATCACCATTTTAAGAAAGCTTGATAAAAGATTTGATCTGGTTTATTAGAAGAGATAGCGATGTTGCAAAACTTGTCAAAAATAGAAATAAGAATGTAGTTCTCAAGTTTTTTTTCATTCCAATTATTATTAAATCGGGTTGTGGGTTTAGTGTTGTAGGTTTTGAGTTAGTTTTAGGGTTTAGGGTTTAGGATTTATGGCTTAGGATTTTGGGTTTAAAGTTTTTTTTAAAAAAAAATTAAGTAAACTATTAGGTTTAGGTTTATTTAGTATATTTAGTTTATTTTTTATTTATCTAGGGTTTATTTATGGTTTAGGGTTTAGGGTTTTAGGGTTTAGGTTTAGGATTTAGGGTTTAGGGTTTAGGTTTTTTAGGGTTTAGTGTTTAGGATTAGGTTTTGGTTTAGGGTTTAAGTTTTAGGTTTTCTTTATAACAAGAACAAATTCAGATTCAACATTTCTTCTTTTCGATTTCATCGACAAGTAACACACGAAGTTTTTTAAGACACAAGTGGCGACATTGATAAAAAATGACCATGCATAGATCAAACCAAAAAATCCTAGATAATAAGAACCATCTCAACTATAAAGACATAGTTCCATAAGCAATGGATTAGATCAGTCGTTCTTCAGTTTCCCCAATTCCCATCAGAACCACCATGACCTCTCGAGTAGCTGGATCTACCATCATATCCCCGATCTCTCCCTCTGCCACCACCACGATTGTAACCTTTATCACTCCTGCCATCTCCATAACCACCATTGCTCCGACCACCACCTCCATTTCCACCAGAACCTCTAGATCCCCCACCATGACTATGATAACCACTGCCTCCACCTTCGCCTCCACTACCAGATCTTGACTGAACTTGGTTGATGGCAATGTTCCTGCCATCAAGGTTCTGCCCATTCTTAGGGTTTATGTTTTTTTAGTGAAAGTTAGATTTTATTACCATAAAATAATGGATACAATGTAAAAGGGTAAAGTTTAAATTTCTACTACTCACAAGGCTATAAAAAACCTAAATTAAACCCCATCTAAGTACAATTAAAAAAGAAAATAAAAGAGCAAAAGCAACAAAGATAAAAGAAAATGAGAAATGACACAAAAAGGACTAATAAAACTTATGAAAATAGTAAAAGGACTAGTTAGCAGCAACTCATGATCCCTTTGAAAAGATAAGCAAGATCCACATCAACAGCACTTGAGTTGGATGAGTAAAGATTTTTCCATCTGTGAAGTTCCAACCTACAAAAGAAATCTGTAAAACACTATAAAGGTAATTTTCATAGCTCAAGGGAAAATGATAAAGTAAAAAATTTAGAAAGAGCTGAGAAAGAGAAGGCTCGAGCTCAATTAAGATCATCTCAAGGGGAAACAGTAAATATGAGCATCCAAACTTCATGAGAAGGGTTACCATCATATGCATGCTACCAACCAGAGAGAAGATATGGGGAAACATAGCCAGCATACCTGATATAATCAACCTTTCGAGGAAAAATAGTCCATAGTGATCCAGTTCCTTCACAAAAAAAAGAGCAAAATAGAAAGCTAACAACCAACCAGCCAGCAGCAAACCCACCAACCAAAACCCACAACAGACCAAACACATAAAGTGATCATCCTCGAAGTTACAGCAGGGTCAGTGGCTGAGAACAACCCACAACTATCTACAGAGCACTAGCAATCCAAATCCAAGGACAAAACCTCCACCCAAATAGCAAAATAGTAGAAGATAAGAAGCACCAGAGAGAGGAAAGCCATAGCATTGAGAGACCAAGAGGGCATCCAGAAATTACCATCAAAACCACCACCAAGGTAGCCAAAAGGAAAGTAAATCCACTATCACCAACCAAAAGGAAAATATCAGGAACTAAAGATAGCCAACTAAACCAAAGGGTGTCAATACCAACATCAACAAAACCCAAAACACCAAGCCATGGAACAACTATCCAAGGAAAAGTGAGCCACCAAAACCCCTCAAGCTAAACCCCAATAAAAAGCCTAAAATAAGACAAAAAAACCACAAGAGCTCATATCCTCCACCGAAAAAAATAGCCAATAAAACCACCTAGCAGCAAGGGATGAGCGAGGAGAAGTCGAAAGTGAAAAACTAACTCCCAAATTGAGAAGCAAAAATAAAGGAAAAATAGCTACACCCAAGAGAGGACAACAAACCAAGGAGCAGACGAGAAACCCAACCAAAAAACCCAATGAAAAGCACCTAAACCAACCATCAAACACAACTAACACATCCAACCATGCAACCAACCTAGCTAGCCAACCAGCCCAGTTAGCTAATAAAACCAACCAGTAGACAGAGCTAATACAGAGCCCAAAAAGAGGAAAAGAACAACAATACAAAGACACAACCCACCTAGAGATCTCTAAAATAACCAAGAAACAAAATGGTAGTCACCACCAAACTAGAAAAGACCAAGGAGGACCACCCAACCAAAAAGCAAAACTATAAGGAATGGACAAGGCTAGAGGCAAACAAAACCCCTTCTAAATCCCAAAGAGACAATCACTACAAAGGAGAAAATGGGGAGACAACAACCACATAACAGCTAACTCTAATTCATAAGGTAGATGGAACCAACTAGCAGAGACCTCCAATACAAACTAAGAAAGGAGAACATCAACCACCAAAAAACCTAAAAATGAGCCTAGCTAGAAGAGACCAATAGCAACCATAAAAAAATAACCACCCAAAATAGCCAAGAAGATAAAAGAAATAAATAGCAGCAACTAGCAAAACCAACTATAGCATCCCCAAATCCAATTCAAAAAGGCCACTAAGCTAAAATTAGAGGTAAACCCAACATTCATTGGTAAAAGGGTAGGCCAAAATCACATAGCCTAACCTAATAGGAGACAAAAGCCTGAGCCACAAAAGGAAAACCACCACGCTCATAGGATAGGAAAACCAACTAAAGTAACACCACTATGACCCAAACAAAGGTCAGCAAGTATAGAATGTGGTAAAGAGGAAGGGGGTTTAAGGATAGAAATAAACTCAGCAAAAACCACTTTTTTGTGAGGGAAGCACAAAAAAATAACAAAAAATAGATTGAATAAAACCACCATAGAAAAAATCAAAAAAAGAGCAAAAGGTTAAAATCTAAGGTAAAGGTTATCCGATTGACCAAACCACATAGATTCTTAGGTAAGCTATGGTTATTAAATAAAGTGAGCTCATTTAGTTCCTCCAAATTATCCAAAAAACAAGCATTGATCTAACGAAGAATGTGAGAAATTTTGTAGAATACTTTAGAACAAGCTTTTAGTGTGATTAAGAAGATAAAATAAGTCAAGATTTCCCATTTTATTATTATTGAACTTATCAAGTAAAAGAAGAGCATCAACTTCAATCCAAATATTAAAGAGGCCTTTGCTTAAACAAATATCAAAATCTTTGTTAACCATGAGTTTAGCATAAATAACAAGATTTTGAGTGGGTAAGCAAAAGCACAAATGAGTTCCTTTAGAATCCCTAAGAATTCCATGATAACCATATTTGTTTGGAGAAATAGAACAATCAAGATATGATTTTAATATAATTTTCTTTAGGCTTAATCTAATGTATAATCCTAATACTCTTGTAGGAAGGATCATCATGCAAAGTGATACCTAATTTTTAGCCACAAATTTATAACCTCTAAAGAAAAAATTAAATTTGCATTAAACAAAAGCATGAATTTTTCTTTAGTTCTAGAAAGGATCCTTTTATGGTTCATAGGGATGTGATATTTAGCATCATTTCTATCCATCCAAATGGACCAAATTAAGGTAATAGCAATTAAAACTTTGATATGACCTTTCACAACTTTATGGAAATAAACTTCAAGAAGTTGATATAATGAAAGAGAGCCATGAAAATAGTTAGTGTTAAATAAATCATCATACCATATCCAAAGTTTGGAAGCAATAACACCATTGAAAAAAACATGGTTAACATTTTCAATATGAGAGCAACAATAGCACTTAGTTGGTAAGTAAAGCTCTTTAAGCTAGAGCAAGGAATCAATAGGAATGAAGTTATTCAAAATCCTCCAAGATAAAATTGAATGAGAAATGGGAATGATATTGTTCCAAAGTAATGAAAACATTAGAGGTGCTCTGTTTATTTCTAGTAAAATTCCAAACCTCTTTAAGAATGAAATCACCACTGAAGAGAGAGCTTGAAAAGGATTTGATCCATTTATTAGAAAAGATAGCAATATTACAAAACTTGTCAAGTTCTCAAGTTTGTTTTCATTCCAATTATTATTAAGTCAAGGTTTAGTGTTAGGGTTTGTGGGTTTAGGGTTTAGGGTTTAGGGTTTAGGATTTAGGGTTTAAGTTTTATTTAATTATGTAAACTAATAGGTTTAGGTTTATTTAATATATTTAGGTTATTTTTTATTTAGGGTTTAATGTTTAAGTTATAGGGTTTAGGTTTAGAGTTTAGGGTTTGGGGTTTAGAATTTTAGGGTTTAGGGTTTAGGGTTTAAGGTTTAGGTTTTAGGGTTTAGTTTTAGAGGTTTAAGGTTCAAGTTTTAGTTTAATGTTTAGGGTTTTGGTTTTCTTTTCTTTAATAATATGATTCAATATTTCTTCTTTTTGATTTCATCAACCGTATCACACCAAGTTTTCACATACAACATATATCTAAAATGAGTACCCATAGGGCAAATCAAAAACCCTAGATAATTAAAATCATCTCTATTGTAAAGACAGTTCTATAAGCAGATGATTGGATTGACCATTCTTCAATTTCTCTAGTTCCCATCAGAACCACCTCAACCTCTTGAGTAGTGGGATCCACCATCATATCCTCGATCTCTCCACACCATGTATAACCTCCATCACTCCTCCCACCTCCATAACCACCATTGCTCACCACCACCTCCATATCCACCTCCCAGATCCCCACCCCACCCAATAACCACCGCTTTGCCTCTCTCACCGCTAGATCTAGATTTACCTTGGTTGATGGTGATGTTCGCAATCAAGGTTCTACCCATTTTAGGGTTTAGTTAGGTTTAGAGTTTAGGGTTTAAGGTTTTAGGGTTTAGGGTTAGCTTAGAGTTTAAAGTTAGGGTTTAGGTTTTAGGCCTTAGGTTTTTTATAGAGTATAGAGGTTTAATTTTTTTGGGGTTTATTTTACGGTTTAAGGTTTCAGTTAGGGTTAGGGTTTAGGTGGTTTGGGGGTTTAGGTGTGTTTTATGGAGTTATTTTAGGGAAGGTGGGTTTAGGGTTATAGGTTTAGTCTTAGTTTTGGTTTAGGGTTTTTTCTTTTTTTTAAATCACATAAACATATGTTTATGTATTTGTTTATTTCATTTATTTTAGTTTATTTTAGTTTAGGTTTTTATTTTAATTTGTTTCTAGGTAGGTTTATGTTTATTCTAGGTTATTTTATTTTATTTTATTTTAGGTTTTGGTTTTATTTTTATTTTAGGTCTAGGTTTTATTTTATTTTTGGGTTTAGGTTTTATTTTATTTTTTTAGGTTTTATTTTTTAGTTTAGGATAAGTTTATTTTAGTTTATTTAATTTTATTTATATGGTTTAGTCTTAGGTTTAGATTTTATTTAGTTTAGTATTTGGTTTATTTTATTTTATTATTTTAGTTTAGGTTTATCTTATTTACTTTAGTTTAGGGTTTAGGTTTTATTTTTATTTTTATTTTAGGTTTACTTTTAGGTTTTATTTAGTTTTATTTTGATTTATTTTAGGTATATTTTATTTTACATTTAATTTAATTTATTTAGGTTTTATTTTAGGATTATTTTATTTTTAGTTCAGTTTATTTATTTATTTTATTTTATTTTAATTTTATTTTATTTATTTTAAGTTTAGGTTTTTTAGTTTAGATTTTATTTTATTTTATTATTTTATTTAATTTAGTTTTTAGGTTTATTTATTTTATTTTTAGGTTTTATTTAGTTTAGGTTAGGGTTTAGATGGGTTTAGGGTTTGGGGTTTAGGGTTTTTAGAGTTTGGGGTGGGTAGGGTTTAGTGGTTTAGGTTTATGGTGTGGTTTAGGGGGTTTAGGTTTAGGGTTTAGGATTTTAGGGTTTGTTTAGGTTTTTTTTAATAGAGAACAAATTCAGATTCAACATTTCTTCTTTTCGATTTCATCAACCAAGTAACACACCAAGTTATTGAAGACACAAGTGATGACATTGATCAAAAATGAGCATAAAATGGAAATAAAACCCTAATAACTAGAACTCCTCTCTATAAAGACATAGTTCCATAAGAAGCATTTGACGGCCTTTCTCGCTCTAGTTCCCATCGAGCCACCCGCCTCTCAGAGTAGTGGGATCCACCATCATATCCCGATCTCTTCCCCACCACCACCATTGTAAGCTCATCGCCTCCTCCTCTTTAACCACCACGCTGACCACCACCTCCATATCCACCAAGACCTCCAGATTCCCACCACCGCATAACCACCCTCTCGCTTCGCCTCCACCGATCTAGACGAGCATGGTTGGTGTTGTTCCTACCATCAAGGTTCCACTACACTTATGGGTTTAGTTTTTTCAAGGGAAAGTTAGAATTTTATTACCATAAAAATAAAGGATACAATGTCCTTAAAAAGGGTAAAGCTCAAATTTCTACTGCTCATAGAGCTACAAGAAACCTAAAGAGCTAAACCCCCATCTATGTATAATGGAAAAAAATAAAAGAGAAAAAGCAATAGCATAAAAGTAAATGACAAAAGACACAAAAAGGACTAATAAAACTTAAGAAAATAGTAAAAGGACTAGTCAGCAGTAGCTCATGATCCCTTTAAGAAGGCAAGATAAGTAAGATCCACATCAATAGTACTTGAGTTGGCTGAGTAAAGATCATTCCATCTATGAAGTTCCATGCTACAAAAGAAATCTGTAAAACACTACAAAGGCAATGGTCATAGCTCAAGGGAAAATAATAAAGTAAGCAATTTAGAAAGAGTTGAGAAAGAGAAGGCTCAAGCTCAGTTAAGATCATCTGGGGTAACAATACATATGAGCATCCAAACTTCATGAGAAGGGTTACAATCATATGCATGCTACCAACCAAAGAGAAGATATGGGGAAACATCATGGCCATCATAGCGAACATACATGATATAAGTAACCATCCAAGGAAAAATAGTCCATAGTTTTCCAATTCCTACTCTAAAAAAATAGAGAAAAATAGCCAACAACCAACCCACCAACCAAAACCCACAATAGACCAAACACAGAAAGCTAGCATCCTAGGAGTTATAGTAGGGTCAGTGGCCAAGAATAACCCACAACTATCTCTAGAGCACTAGTAATCCAAATCCAAGTGCAAAACCTCAACCCAAATAGAAAATAGTAGAAGATAAGCAACACTAGAGGAGAGAAAGCCATAGCATTAAGAGACCAAGAGGGCATCCAAAATTACCATCAAAACCACCACCAGCCAAAAGAAGAAGGCAAATCTACTATCACCAACCAAGAGGAGAAATATTTGAGAACAAGAAGAGCCAACTAAACTAAAGGGAGTCAACACCAACAACCAACATAAAGCCTAAAATACCTAGCCATGACACAAGCATCCAAGGTAAGGAAGTAGCAAAAACCCCCTCAAGCCACCAACCCTCAACAATAAGTCCTAAAATAGGACCAAAAAATCCACAAGAGCTCATATCCTCCACCAACAAAATAACTAATAAAAACCACCTAGGCCAACAGCCAACAGGATGAGCAGTAGGAGAAGTCAGAGCAACAGGAAAATCAACACCCAAATCGGGAAGCAAAAATAAAGGAAAAATAGCTCCACCCAAGAGAGGATAACCAACCCAGGAGTAAACCAGAAACCCAACCAAAAGAACCCAACTAGGAGCACCTAACCCAACCACCAAACATAGCCAACACATCCACCCAGCGAACCAAACTAGCTAGCCAAAATAGCCAACCAGCCTAAGCAGCCAACAAAACCAACTAGCAGACAGAGCCAATATAGAGCCCAAAAAGAGGGAAAAGAACAATAGCATACAAAGCCACAACCCACCTACAGATCTCCAAAAAAAATAAGAAATAAAAAAGTACTCACCCAACCAAACTAGAAATGGCCAAGGAGGACCACCCACCATAAGCAGTAAAACTATAAGGAAAGGAACAAGGCCAGAGGCAAACAAAACCCTTTTTAAATCCTTAAGAGCAAATAGTCACTACAAAAGAGAAAATTAGGAGACAATAACCATAGAATAACTCTCTCCAATTCACAAGGCAGTTGGAACCAACCAAAAGAAACCTCCAAGCCAAACCAAAAAATAGAACAATAGCCACCAAAAACTAAAAACTAAGCCAAGCCAGAAGAGGCCAACAACAACCTTGAAAAAATAACCACCCAAAATAGCCAGTTAGATGAAAGAAACAAATAGCAACAACCAGACAACCAACCATAGCATCCCAAATCCAATTCAAAAAAGCCAATTAACCAAAATCAAAGGCAAACCCAACATTCATTGGTAAAAGTGGCAAACCCAACATTCATTGGTAAAAGGGTCCAAAATCGCACAACCATAACCCAATAAGAGACACAAAGCATGGGCCATAGAAAGAAAACCACCGTGCTCAGGGTAGGGAAACCAATTAATTAAAGATGGCCCAAAAAAAAAGGCCGAAAGTATATAATGTGGTAAAGAGGGGGTTTAAGTATAGAAATAAATTTAGCAAAATCACTTCCTAGTGAGGGGAGCACAAAAAAATAACAAAAAATAGAATGAATAATACCACCATAGCAAAAGATCAACAAAAGAGCGAAGGTTAAAATCTAAGGTAAAAGGTCAATGTTATCCACATTGACAGACCATGTAGATGCTTAGGTAAGCTATGGTTATCAAATAAAGTGAGCTCATTTTCTTCCCTTCCCAAATTTCTAGGAAATCAGCACAAGCATTATCTTCATGAAGAATGTGAGAAATTTTGTAGCAAACTTGAAAATGAAGCATTTTGGTGTGATTAAGAAGATAAAATTAGTTAGTATTTCCCATTTTGTTATTATTGGGCATATCAAGTAAAATAAGAGCATCAACTTCAATCTAGATATTAAAGAGGCTTTTGCTTAAACAAATATTAATAGCCATGAGTTCAGCATTAATAATAAAATAAGCTTTGAGGGGGTCGGTAAAAGAACAAATGATAATTCCTTTAGAATCCCTAAGAATTCCACCATAGACATATTTGTTTGAGGAAACAAAACCATCAGTATTGATCTTAATAGATTTCTCTTTAGGATCAATCCAATGTATAATCCTAATACTCTTATAGGAAGGATCATCATGCAAAGTGATACCTAGTTTTTTAGCCACAAATTTATAACCTCTAAAGTGAAAATTGCTAATTAAATTTTCATTAAACAAAGCATGACTTTTTTATTTAGTTTTAGCAAGGATCCTTTTATGGTTAGGGATGCCATGATATTTAGCATCGCTTGTCCATCCAAATGAACCAAAATAAGGGTAATAGAATTAAAATGTTGATATGACCTTTCATAATTTTATGGAGACAAACTTCAAGAAGTTGATATAAAGAAAGAGAGTTTTGAAAATAGTTAGTGTTAAATAAATCATCATACCATATCCAAAGTTTGGAAGCAATAACACCATTGACAAAAATATGATTAACATTTTCAATTTGAAAGCAACAATAGCACTTAGAAAGAAATTATAACCCTTTAAACCAGTGCAAGGAATCAACTGGGATGAAGTTATTCAAAATCCACCAAGCTAAAATTGAATAAGAAATGGGAATGATATTGTTCCAAAGTTTAATGAAAACATTAGAGGTGTTTTATTTATTTCTAATAAAATTCCAATCCTCTTTAAAAATAAAATCACCATTGTAAGAGAGCTTGAAAAGGATTTGATGCAATTTATTAGAAAAGATAGCGATGTTGCAAAACTTGTCAAAAATAGAAGTAGTAATGTAGTTCTCAAGTTTGTTTTCATTCTAATTGAATTAGATGCATTGTGAGTTTAGTTGTAGGTTTAAAAAATTAAGTTTATTTAGTATATTTAGTTTATTTTCTATTTATTTATGTGGGTTTTAGGAATTTAGGGTTTAGGGTTTAGGTTTTAGGTTTAGGGTTTAGGGTTTAAGGTTGTTAGGGATTAGGGTTTATGTATTTAGTTTAGGTTTAGGTTTTAGTTTAGGTTAAGGGTTTTAGTTTTTTAAACAGAGAACAAATTTAGACTCAACATTTCATCTTTTGATTTCATCAACCAAGTAACACACCAAGTTTGTAAGACATGAACATAGATCAAATAATGAGCACGATGAGGCAATTAAAACCCTAGATAACTAAAACTATCTCTATGAAAGACACGCCCATAAGCAAAGATATTAGATCGTTCTTCAATTTCTAGTTCCCATCAACCACCTTGGCCTCTTGAAGCGATCCACCAAAGATATCTATGTAACCTCCATCGCTCATCTAGCTTCCAAAACCACCACTATTTTTACCACCACCTCCATATCCACCAGCACCTCTAGATCCCCCGCCACTACTATGATAACCACCGCCTCCACCTTCGCCACCACTACAAGATCTAGACTGAGCCTTGTTGATGGTGATGTTCCTACCATCAAGGTTCTACCCATTCTTAGGATTTTGGTTTAGGTTTAGGTTTATTAGATTTTAGGATTTAGGTTTATTTCTAAATTTATTTACTTACTTTAGGTTTAGGTTTAGGTTTAGGGTTTAAGGTTTAGAGTTTTGCTATGCTTTAGTGTTTAAGGTGGGTTAGGTTTAAGGTTGGGTTTAGGGTTTAGTTTGGGGGTAGTAGCATTAGTGTTTAGGGTTTAGGGTTTAAAATTTAGGGTTTGAGGTTTCTTTTTTTAAAATTTAGTAAACTGTTAGGTTTAGCTTTATTTAGATTCCTTTTTATTCATTTTAGTTTATTTTATTTTAATTTTTACTTAAGTTTATTTTTTATTATTATTTAGTTTAATTTAATTAGTTTAGAGTTTTGTATTTTAGTTTCTTTTTAGGTTTAGGTTTAGGTTTAAATTTATTTGTTTAGCGAGTTTTATTTTTTTATTTTATTTTGGTTTTATTTTTTTTTATTTTAAGTTGGTTTAGATTTTATTTTACCATTTTAGGTTTAGGATTTAGTTTTTTATATTAGGTTTCTTTTTAGGTTTTATTTTTCAATTTAGGGTTAGGCAATTTTTTAGTTTATTTTATTTTATTTAGTTTAGGTTAAGGTTTAGGTATAGTTTATTTTAAGTTTAGGCTTAAATTCTATTTATTTTAGATTAGGTTTAGGTTTATTTTATATTTATTATTTTTTTATTTTAGGTTTAAGTATTTTTTTAGTTAGGTTTAGGTTTTATTTTGGCCTTCTTAGGTTTAATTTTTAAGCTTAGGTTTTATTTAGCCTTTATTTTATTTATTTTATTTAGGTTTTATTATTAGGATTATTTTATTTTTTTTAGTAGTTTAGGTTTTATTTTTTTTATATTACATTAACTTTATTTAATTTTACGTTTAGGTTTAGGTTTTTGTAGGTTTCATTTATTATTTATTTAGGTTTAAGTTCATTTATTTATTTTTAGGTCTTATTTAGTTTAGGTTTACTTGTGCTTTTTAGTTTTTTCAGGAAACCCATGTGGAACCCATCCACGCGTAGTGGGGTTGTGGTCAGTCAGGGCTCAGGGTTTAGGTTCAGGGTCATGACTAGTTTAGGATATGTCAGGGCCCAGTGTGGCCCAGGGTCAGTCAGGTCTGGAGTAAGAGTGGGGAAGGTTTAGTATTCAGTGGCCCAGGGGGGCTCAGCCTCAGTCGTGAGCTAGCAGTCCAGTGGCTCAGAGGTCAGTCAGGGCCCAGAGTTTAGGGGTCTGTGGTCATGGGGTCAGTGTGGCCTGGGTGGCTCAGGCCCAGTATTAAGAGGGTCTGGGGCTCAGGCCAGAGCTGGCCAGGGTATTCAGGGCTCAGAGCCCAGTCAGTTAAAGTTTCAGTCAATGCCTGGTTTAACGCTAGCTTTAGTTTCATCAGTGGCCTTTGCCAGTTGGCTCAGTGGCCAAATCAACCAGTGAGGTCATTCAGCCTTGATTTAGTGGCCTAAGCCTGGTTTAAAGCCCAGGTTTTGGCTCAGTAGTGGTTAGTGAAGAGCCCAGGTCAAGTTAAGTTAGGGGCTCAGTTTAGGTCAGGGTTAGGGCTCATGGCTCAGTTTAGGGTCAGTGGGGTTTAGGTTGGTGGTTAGGGTTTAGTTTAGGATCAGCATTGGTATCAAGGGTCAGGTCAGTAGGGTTGGTAGATTTAGTTTTGGGGTAGATTTAGATTGGGTTTAGTTTAGTTTAAATTAATAAACCCGGTATGTTTAGTTTAATTAATTAATTTATTTTATTTCATTTATTTTAGTTTATTTTTTTAAATTTTATTTAAATTTATTTTTATTTTTTTATTTAGTTTATTTATCCAAGCATATTTATTTTAGTTTAGATTTTTATTTTAGTTTATTTTAGGTTTAGAGTTATGTTTATTTTTAGTTTAGTTTTATTTTTTTATTTTTTTATTTAGGTTTTATTTTTTTATTTTAGGTTTAGTTTAGGTTTTATTTTATTTTTAGGTATAGGTTTATGTTTTATTTTTTATTTTTTAGGTTTTATTTTTAGTTTAAGTTTAGGTTTGATTTAGTTAATTTTATCTTTTAGTTTAGGGTTTAGTTTAGTTTATTTTCACTTTAGTTTAGAATTTATTTATTTTAGTTTAGTTTATTTTAGTTTAGGTTTAGGTTTATTTTATTTGTTTATGTTATGTTTAGGTTTTTTTTAAGTTTAGGGTTTATTTTAAATTTATTTTTAGGTTTTCATTTTAGGTTTATTTTTTAAGTTTAGGTTTTTTATTTAGTTTTTATTTTATTTTATTTTAGGTTTATTTATTTTTATTTTCGGTTTTTTTATTTAGGTTTTAGGATTTTGTTTCTTTAGTTTAGGTTTTATTTATTTTATCTTAGTTTAGTTTTAATCTTTAATTTATTTTATTTTAAGTTTAGGTTTAGTTTTATTTTATTTTTATTTTACATTTATGTTTAATTTAATTTATCATTTTATTTTTAGGTTTTATTTAGTTTAAGCTTGCTTTTAGGTTTTCAAGGTTTTGGTAGAAGAATCAGCTGTAGAGTGGTTGATTTTTAGGGTTTCTTATCTGGGAGGTTTAGGGACTGCCCAGGGCATGCTATGATTTATGGTAGTGGTTTTAGTATAGGTCAGTGGTTAGGGTTAGGTTTAGAATCAGGTTTTATCTCTTTAAATTTCTAGGCCCAGGTATGATTAAGGCCTAAGTGAGATTTAGGGCTCAGGGTTAGTTTTGTGGGCTATGATTTAGGGGGTTAAATGTGTTTAGTTTTCTTAAAATTTAACCAAACATAGGTTTAGGGTTTTATAGTTTATTTAGTTATTTTTTTTACTTTTAGTTTATTTATTTATTATTTAAGTTTATAATTTTATCAGATAGTTTATTTATTTTAGGTTTATTTATTAGTTAGTTTTATTTTAGTTTATTTTATGTTTAGTTTAGTTTTATATTTTAGTTTATTTTTATTTTATTTTAGTTTAGGTTTTATATCAGATGTAGTTTAGGTTTAGGTTTTAGATCTTTTTAGGTTTATTTTAGTATATTTAGTTTAGGTTTTTAATCTTATTTTATTTAATCTTGGGTTTAGTATAATCGGCTCAGCCTAGGTTTTATTTATCTTACTATTTATTTAGTAGGTTTAGGTTGCTCAGGCTTTGTGTTTATTTAGTGGCTGGCCTGGCGGTGGTAGTGGTTTAGGGCCTGTGAGTTATAGTTTGGCCCAGGTGGCCTGCCTCAGGGCCCATCTAGGGCTCAGTGGTCATAGATTTAGGTATGCTGTCAGGTTTAGGGATCAGTCATTCAGCCCAGTTGGGGCCTGGTGGCCTGGGTGTCAGTTTTAGGGTGGGGTTTTGGGTTTCAGGCCTGTGGTTTAGGTAGTAGGGCCCAGTTAGGGAGGCCCAGGAAAGTTTAGGATCCAGATTTAGGGTCAGTGTTCATTAGAGACCACCGGTTCTTTACCAGGATTTAGTGGTCAGTTTTAAAAAAATTAAAACCCAGTAGTTTATTTAGTTTATTTATTTATTTTAGTTTTATTTTATTTTATTTATTTTTATTCTATTTTATTTAGTTTAGTGTTTTGATTTATTTAAGTTTAGGTTTTAATTTTAGTTTATTTTTTTAGTTTTAGGTTTATGTTTATTTTTTACTTAGGTTTATTTTATTTTCTTTTGTTTAGGGTTTATTTTATTTTAGGTTTAGCTATTTTATATTTTTTAGTTTTAGGTTTATTTTTTAGTTTAGTTTATGTTTATATTTAGTTTATTTTATTTTATTTTATTTTATTTAGTTTGTCCAGCTACTTTTATTCTCAATTTAGGTTTAGGTTTTATTTAATTTAGTTTAGGTTTATTTTATTTTTTTATTTTAGGTTTCATCTTTTAGTTTAGGGTTTAGGTTTTATTCATTTCATTTTGTTTAGGTTTATTTTTAAATTTTTTAAGTTTTATTTAGTTTTATTTTATTTTATTTTTTTATTTTATTTTCATTTATTTTATTTTATTTTAGGTTTTCTTAGGTTTAATTTAGTTTAGTTTAGGTTTTAGTTATTTTATTTTAGTTAGTTTAATTTTAGCTTTAGGTTTTAGTTTAGGGTTTAGTGATGATTTAGGAGTGTGTTGTAGGTTTAGGGTTTGTGTTTAGGGTTTAGGTTTAGTGTTTAGGTTTATTTAGTTTATTTTATTTATTTTAGTTTTTTATTTTATTTTATTTGGTTTATTTTTATTTTATTTATTTTAGTTTAATTTTAGGTTTATTTGTTTTAATGTATATATTTGTTTATTTTTAGTTTAGGTTTAGATTTATGTTTATTTTAGTTTAGTCTATTTTATTTTATTTTTTGGTTTAGGTTTTATTTTTTTATTTTAAGTTTAGGCTCTATTTTATTTTAGGTTTATGTTTTTGTTTTATTTGGTTTATTTTAGGTTTATTTTTAGTTTAGGTTTATTTTATTTTAGTTTATTTTATTTAGTTTAGGGTTTGTATATATTTTCATTAGGTTTAGTTTTATTTATTCTAGTTTAGGTTTAGGTTTATTTTATTTTGTTTATTTTAGGTTTAGGTTTTTTTTCATTGTGGTTTTAGGTTTTTTTTATTTATTTTAGGTTTATTTTTAGTTTAATTTTATTTTATTTTTATTTTTAGGTTTATTTTTTATGTTTTAGGGTTTTATGGTTTAGGGTTTAGGGTTTAGGGTTATAAGTTTAGGGATTAGGGTTTAGGGTTTATGGTTTAGGGTTTATGCTTTAGGGTTTAGGGTTTTTTTTGGAAACTCGTGTAGGGGGAATTTTATTGCCAAAAAAATGAGTTACAATGCCTTAAAGGTAAACTGAACCATCGCTCAAAGAGATAAATCATAGGGAGTAAAATCTAAGTTCATCAAGAGAAAAAAAGAAAAGAGTAAAGCAAGCAAAAGATACAAAGTGATAAGCAAATGAAGGATGAGGGCCAATGTTTGCAGAAGTGAGAATTTTGACACTATGGAGCAACCCAAGAGAAAAGAGAAAAGCACGCAAGATTGTAGATAGAAGAAGTTAGAGTAAAGTTAAAGTACATAGAAAAATGATAAGTGAGAGCAGCAAAATCTAAAAATGGTAATAATAAAGAAGTGGGATAGAGGAGGCTCAGGCTCAGCCACACCAAGTTGGGACAGATGCAAATATGAGCATCCAAACTTTAGCATAAGGGTTACATCAAATCAAAATGGAGTGAAAGCATCACAGCCATCATAGCCAACAAACCTATATAGCAGCCATTTGATGAAGATCTTTTGAGCCAAAATACCTGCAAGAATAGGCAAAGTCATACACGTAAGTGGAAAGAGCAAAGAACAAAGTGGGTTGGATCCCATGCCAAATATATGTCATCATATTATGGCATGATAATCCCAACACAAATGAAAGAGATCCATCAATGTCGGTCATCCATACCGAAACCATCTAAAGGATAATAAACAAAGAATTTTGAAAAAACCAAAAGAAAAAAAGGAAATAACCCCATTCCAATCAGAGGGACATTAATAAATATACATTCTTGGTAAACAGTCAAGAAGTCCGTGGTTATTTCCCATCAAAATATAAGCAAAGAATGTAAGTAATGCAACTCTTAACAACTTCCTTGTTTCAAAAAATTGAGAACAACAATTATAAAGGGAAACAACATACCCCAAGCCCAATTTACTACAGGAAATGGAAGTACAATAGCTGATAAGAAGAAAAAGTAAAGGGTCCCCCCAACAACCAAGAAGAGACAATCGAGATAACACCACAAAATAATGATAAAACTCATTAATCCGTCACCAACAATCGAGAGTAACATCCGAAGGTGGATTAATCCACCCAATGAGATTAAACAATGCAAAGATTAAAATCAAGAGAGGCAAAAAGTACAACAGCATAAGCTAGAGGGTAAAAATAGCAAGATATGAAGTCACCGCAATTAAATGCTAACAAAAACCAATAATCAAATTATGTGAAACCAACAACCACAAAAAACAACATGTTGGATGGAAAGCGATTCTTAGTCTAACTATTCTTTTTTGTAGGGGATTCTGCTTAAGGAGCGCTATCATAAATAAAAATATAAATGCTTTTTCTTATAGGTGTTTATACCCCTAAGAATAATCCAATAGGCCAGGTGGACTTAGTCACCCATGTGTGGGGTGATAAGTCCAATATACATGCTTGGGATTTGTGTAGTTTGTTTTAGCTGACCTTTCTTTTTCAAGTGTTAGTTAGATTTCGATTCTTGTCCTTTCCATGTAAATTTATGCAATTAAGATTTTAGAATGATTGTTATGGGTATTAGGATGAGCATTGGTCATAAGATCCTATCTTTTGTACCATGTGAATCCTTGGAGCATCAACCTTCAGCCATCGAAACGAAGGAACCAAAGAAGAAAAGAAGAAAAGATGAAGAAAGAAGAAAAGAAGAAAGAAGAAATAAAGCTTGAAGATCCACACAATAATGAATTCCTTGCTTAATTGTAATTTAATTTATTTTTAATCTGGGTTGTATAAGGGCAGATCTCGGCTACCCACATTTGAATATTTCAGGTTTGTGCGGTGGTGCCTAACCACAATAGCCTTTTATTCTTTTTGCGATTAGCTTCATAAATTGGTTGTTGATTTGTTTAGTTTGTGCATTAAGTGGCATGCTTTTCCTAGTTTCTTCCTTCCTAAAAAATAAATCTTTTACCCAACTTAATAACTCAAAAATAAAATTTAAAGAAATTGGTAACCTCACCTAAAGCTTAGGTTTAAAATCAAGTTAAGAGAATTAGCAACCCTTTAGCTGGATGAGCATTTCTTTTGTAATATCATGCACAAATGCATCTTATTTCACTCTTGATTGGAGGGCATTCATATTTTCTAAAGAAACTTGGCTTAACCTATGAGAGCCATGGTGGAAAATCACCTCCTCCCTTCTCACAGATTTTGGCCAGTAACTTTCTTTCTCATGCATTAGTCATATGAATCATATTAGCCTAAGTCAAAATAATTTGCGAAAATAAAAATAAAAATAAAATGAAATTTGAAATTTTAGGTCATTTGCATGCCCTTTACATGATCTAGTCTCTTTAGGGAGTGAGTTTAAGGACTTAGTCTCTTTCTAAATAAATGCCTAGCTATCTTGCATAAGCATAAAGACTTGCCTACATGCATTTAAAATAGGAGGAGTTAGGCCACCCCTGTGCAAGATAAGTCCAACCCGGATGGTTTGTCCTCTCTTGTGGAGGAAAACCAATTACCCATTTTGCCTTAGATTTAGGTTCCTTCCGCCTCTAAGCTCAGGTTATAAGATTGCTTCTCCCCTTTGGGCCATAAGCATAATTCCACACCTCTTAGGAATTTTCTTAATCTTGTGTTAAGGAATCTTAACCTAAATTTCTAATTTAAAATACAACTCAAATAAACAAAATCAATTTCAAAAATGTAAAGCCTAACCATAGGATAGTTTGAGATACCTAGGTTTCCTAGCATCATGGGTATCTCCTACTTATCTCCCATTTTGGCTTTGATAATAAGTCCCTCTTTTGATCAATCCCATTTGACCTTTCAAAAATAAACTAATCAATTGATAGTCCTTCCTATTGAAATCTTCAAAGATAACGATCATTTACCTTAATTGAGTGTTTTCCTAAAGAATCCCCATTTCTTAGGATGTAATTAATTATGGGGGCTTGCCCCTGAAAGGAACTTAACAAACCCCAATTTAAAATAAACTCTGCTTTACTTTTTTATGTAAATTTGGGGAAGTATCTCTAGTGCATATGCAGACCTACAGTCCTTAGGACTCCTTATTGAGGTGATTAAGTCCATTAAAGGGTAGTGACTTTTGCCTTTTGAGATAGTACACTATTCTTTTATGATGTACTCGATCACATGAATAAGTACATCTACGGATCTACGTGGCATTCTAAAAAGTTGAATTTCAATAGGTCTTGTCCCTTTCATTTCCCCCAATAGATTTGAAAGGGGACTCCCTATAGGAGTTTTTCACCATAGTTTTTTAGTGACTATACTAGGATGGTTCCTCTATCCATCTTTGGAAAATGACTGTTGTCTTTGAGTATCAATAGTGGGTTTGTACTTTGGTATGAATCTGAGACTATCTTTCTTTTCATTGGCACTTAGCTCATTTCATTCTTAAGTTGAGTCAGCGTACATCTTTAAGTTTTAGTACTGCATTCCTTGTTGGTCTTAAAACCCCCATTAGATTCTCCAATGGGTTAAAAATGAAAAGATCTAAATAAAAAAGAAACATCTTAAAGACTTCCTCATTATCATTTTCATGATAAGGAAGGTTCATTCTAAAATAATAAAGACAAAAAAAATCTTCCATAAGAACATTGCTTTTCAAAAAGCACATTTTCAAAAGTGCACTTAATAAAATATTTTCCGCAAAATTTGGTCACCCTCATTTAACAATTCTAATTGTTACATGTAAGGATTTTAAAATAAAACTAACAACATTTTCCAATAGCACAAATGAACATCTTCTTTCAATTCACTTTGATGAAGATTTCATTTTCAAAATAAAATGAACAATCATCTTCTCAAAATCAAAATCATAATCATAAAGTTTTCACACATGAATCTTTCTATTCAATACACTCACACTTATTGAATGGAAAGATCATTTCAAATAAAATTAAACTTTTCAAAAAGTACATATGAATATATTCATTTAATATATTCAAAACTATTAAATGAAGATTTCATTCCCAACTAAAAATAAATATCATTTAGAAAATCTCACTTGGACATATATCACATATGTTTTAATTTGGAATTCCTGTCTTTCAAAAAGCAAAAATCACACATAAAACAAAAATTTTACATTTCAAAAAAATAAGATTGATCTCCATTCTACATACTTAAATTTGTTGAATGGAAGTCCTCTTTTCAAAATAATAAAACTTTGGCAATCATATTTTAAAATTTTCAAACATTTTTGGAACTTCATTTAGCATATTCAAAATTTGCTAAGTTGAGTTTCCAAATCCAAAACCAAAATTTTCAAACACATTTTTGGAGCTCCGCTTAACATACTCAAATTTGTTAAGTGAAGTCTCCAAGTCCAAAATTCAAAATTCTAAACAAATTTGGAATTTCATTTAACATACCCAAATTTGTTAAGTGAAATCTCCAAAGTCCAAAATCCAAAAAATTTCTAGACATATTTTGGAACTTCATTTAACATACCCAAATTTGTTAAGTTAAGTTTCCAAATCAAAAATCAAAAATCAACAATCATACTTTCAAAATTTGAATCACATTTGGAATTTCATTTAACATACCCAAATTTGTTAAGTGAAATCTCCAAATCAAAATAAAAAATTTTCTAAACACATTTTGGAACTTCATTTAACATACCCAATTTGTTAAGTGAAGTCTCCAAATCCAAAATCAAAATCAACAATCATACTTTCAAAACACATTTGGAATTTCATTTAACATACCCAAATTTGTTAAAGTGACATCTCCAAATCCAAAATCCAAAATTTTCAAAACTCATTTTGGAATTTCCTTTAACATACCCAAATTTGTTGAAATCTCCAAATCCAAAATAAAAAAATTTCAAACACATTTTGGAACTTCATTTAACATACCCAAATTTGTTAAGTGAAATCTCCAAATAAAAATCCAAAACTTTTCTAAAACATTTTGGAACTTCATTTAACATACCCAAATTTGTTAATTGAAGTAAATTCAAAATCCAAAAAAATTTCAAACACATATTTGGAACTTTATTTAGCATACTCAAATTTTTATAAGTAAGTTTCCAAATCCAAAATCAATTAAAAACATATTTTGGAACTTCACATGCATATTGAAATTTACTAAGTGAAGTTTACAAAGTCAAAACCAAAGTTCTCAAACACCTTTGGAACTTCTTCCCTTAACATACCAAATTTGCTAAGGAGAAGTTTCCATTTTCAAAACTAAAACAAATCAAAAATTTTGAACACATCCTTTGGAATTTTATAGCATACTCAAATTTGCTAATTGAAATTTCCATTTCACAAAATTAAGTGAGGCTTCATCTTTTGCATACCAAATTTGCTAAAGTTAAGTCTCCACTTTCAATCATATCAAAAAAATAAAATGAAACACTTAGGATTCCCTTATCATACAGAATTTGCTAAGGATCCTACCCTTTTGAAAAATCAAAACATCAAAACAAAAATGAAACACTTAGGATTTCCTTAACAAACCTGAATTTGCTAAGTATATTATTTTCAAAAATTAAACAAAACACACTTGGATTCTTCACTTAGCATACCTAAATTTGCTAATTGAGAATTCTAAAATTTTCAAAATCAATGCAAAATTCACAATCACTTTCTCAAACACTTCACTTAGCATACCTAAATTTGCTAAGCAAGTAAAATTCCAAAATAATCAAACAAAAATAAAATCAATTTTAACCTTACTTTAACATACCCAAATTTCTTATAGAAAGGGTCCTTAAATCAAAATTCAAATTCAAGACAAACATGAACCTATGGAAGCATCCTATAAAAATTTTGAATCCATATTTCAACATACCTAAATTTGTTGAGTTGGATTCATATTAAAATTCCTCTTTCAATCAATCTTCTCAAATCCATTTGAACCCCACTTAACACTTTCAAGTTATTGGATGTGGGTTCAAATTTTCAAATTCAAAATTCAAAAATCTATGGAGATAGAAATCTGATACAAGTTCATTTCTCATTGTAGATCTTTAAAGTCATCATAGTACAGTTCAATTTCAGTCTATTATAGTTGTTGAAATGGCTGGTTCTCAAAAGTTTGTCTTCACCTCCCCCCACGGTATGGATCTAGCTTTAGATCAATTTTTCCATCCAGACCATACTCCCTGATTCACTTTGACGGGATTTGTGGGAGCGGGATCACTTGAGGGCACTCACCATTACGTGACCAGACCGAAAGGTAAGCGGCCATCGTGATTGACTTTCCCCTCGATTCATGTCTCCTCATGAACATGAAAGTGGATGTTCACAAACTGCTATTAAGTGCTAGTGTAACCCGCAGTTTTAGTTCATCCTAGAGTTGCTCAAGTTCCCCTAGTGCGGGCTAGTACCCTACCATCTCTACCCTCTAAGGGTAAGGCTCCCCTGGTCTCAAGGTTTGCCTCCCCTACATTTGAGTATGGATCAAGATCACACTCCTCCCATCCTACCCATACATAGTGTAGGAATAAGAATCACATGATCAAGTGGTACCACAGCTGGATACCTAGGGAACTAGAGGCAACATCTTGATTAGTCGCGGGATGTTATCATCACCACCATACAAAAAAACTAGTTCCATCCTCTCTAGATTACAGGAATGTCAGAGGATCTCATCACCTCCGGTGGTGCACTTCACCCAGCTTTTAAGAGTAGAGGACGCTGGCCTCCAATCTCTTATCCTAGGCGTGAGCATCAGAGTCTAGAGCACTTAGTTTGATCTCCTTATCCCAGAAGGGAGGCAAATTTACTAAGAGAAGTACCCATGAGGCCCAAACAACCCATGTTACTAGCAGGGAGAGATGGAGGTTCAGCCGTTAGTCGGCCACTTCTGCTCTGATTGATTTTCAAGCTCAACATGCTACCTGTGTCGACCAAACTGATAGTATTTTACTAGGACTAGCCACCACAAGAGGGCAATTCCTGTGCATAAAGAGTTGGTGGTGTCTCCACCCGACCACTCTACCCATCATCCAACATCGCCAATGTAGGTTATAGCATCTCCCATTCCATCTAAGACCATGAAGGGTGTATCCGGGAAAATCACACCCCATTGGTGATCTGGCTATGGCTAAAAGATCCTACCCCTTCTACACCACCCATTGTGGTAGGATCAAGCTCTCTTGCTTGACCTTGCCCCATGGTGGGAAAAGGAGAGCATCTAAGCATCATGATCGTCCCTTCACCAACTCCACCCATACAGTCAAATATGGAAATGTTCACAATTATTACAGATATTCTAGTTGCCCAAGCACTACTAGTGGTAAGAACATCCTAAGATTGTTACTCTTGTAGCCAATCCGCCAAGAGTATCATTCATCCAAGGAAGCCACACAAGATTGACTCTAGTGGCAAGGTTGGATGCTCTCACAAAAGTGATCACACCAATTAGCCTAAACTATTTGAAAATTTGAGTTGGATCATTCCTTAGATGAGATAGTTGCACATTATTTCATGGAGAAGAAAGAGATCTTGGGGTATTCCTTGTCTGATAGAAGAGAGTGTCAGCTTTGATCCCAATGAAGATGACTTGATGGGTGACTCAATGATTATTTTGCATGGCCACTGGAGGATCTCTTGGGAATAACAAGCCATGGACAAAGGATGAGGTTGGGTTGACACCAGAATGCCTAGCACCTCTGACATCAGTTGAGGAAGAAGGATGAGTAGATTGATAGGATGGCACAATAGTTACAAAACTTGTTAGGAGCAGTGTCAGTTCTTCAGAAGCAAGCTCATTTATTTCATCTTACTATAGTCGACATCAGTCAGCCTGAGTTAGTGCATGTCTTAGACCTAGCCAAGACTCTACCACTCATTGAACAAGGTAGATAATAGAGTAAGAGTACCCATACAAGAAAAAGTTATAAAATCTATGGTTGAGCAATAGGTGAAGGAAGCTTTGGCTCAAGCCTGGGGAGGATCTTCAGTTCCAAAGGGTTGACCCTACCTAGAGGAATTTGATGCTATCCAATATCCCAAGGGTTTTGTGCCTCCTTCATTCAAAAGCTTTGATGGTAGTGGAAACTCGATGCAATAATACATTTCAATTGTTAACAGGTGCTGACGCTCCACTTTTCTGCCTTTTCATTAGTAGCCTAGTGGGTATTACTTTCGATTGGTATGTTGAACTGTCCAATAGTTTAGTAAAGACATTTGTTGAGTTTTAGAAACTCTTCATCACGATATTTGTTGGAGCTTAGCAAAGGGTTATTGTAGGTGATCTCATTATAGCACAACAATACCCTAGTGAGTCCCTTGTTGATTATATTCTTCGAAGGCCTAACTTGAGTATGAAGTGTGAACTACATCTATCTGAACAACTTACCATTGAGATTACTTGAAGAAAATCCATGGCCTAGTTGCCTTCATGCTTAAGGGCTTCACTATCAAGACATTTGAGAAGCTAATTAATAAGGCGGCTAGTCTACAACAAGAGGCCAAACATTTTCCTTTTCAAGACACCTTCAAGAACCTGAGAAGAAGGAGTAGTAGTAGTGGTTGATAAGTGGAAGCACCCTAGAGATCAATTGAGACCATGACCTGTCCACCTCCTTTACACACCGAGCCCTCACGCCTCCACCATAACCTCTTGCATCCAACACACACCCATCTTCCACTTTCGGACTTCTTCCATTTTAGCTAGCTCTTCTTCTACTAAACTAGTATGGATAAGGGAATCAAATCCTTTACTCCATTCACTTTACTTGACTTCTACTTTGTACGTCCAAATAATTCTAAGAAATTAAAGAATAAAGCTAGTTTGAATTACAATTGTGTCACTTTTGATGGGTTATCTTCTTCTATTCCTAATGATAATTCATCAAGTCTAAATAACTATAATAATTTTGTTCTTCCTCTTTTTGATTCAGGGTTGGACTTTCCAACTCTGAATACTATAGTTCACCTCTTGAGATAGATTGGAATCATCGACTGAGAGTCCCATAGGAGAAACTATAGGTGAGGTGCAAGAACCTTCCACCACCTTACCTCAAGAGATTACCGAACTCAACCTATGTAGTGGCAAGGCTCTACCAACTATGGCAGCACCTCAAGATAGAGGGAAATAAGTAATTGGTATTAAAGATCGAGAAGCCCTTCCACAGGATGCTCCACCCTTGGATATGCTTGTGGAAGACTAGTCGAAGGTGGACTACAACATCTTTTCTCATCTAAGAAAGTTGCCATCTAAGCTAAGGAGATATGATGCCCTTGTCGTATTCAAAGAGATGAGGGAATCACTAATTAAGGCCCTCCTTCATCTTAAAATATGCTTTGCTCAGCTGACTGCTATAGGTGAGGAAGCACATTATACAAAAGAAGCCCAAGAGATCACCTTCATAGATGATGACCTTCTTTTGGGAGACTTGGAACACAACCATCCTCTCTACATCACAATTGACATGGACATGTTCAGACTGACTAGGGTTCTCATGGATTCAGGTTCATCAATGAACATTATGAGTCTAAAGACCTTTGCTTATTTGAAGATTGACATGTCTATACTCTGAGGAGATAGGATGATGTTGAGAGGATTCAATGATGAAGGTGAGTAGGCTTTAGGTTCTATAGTGTTACCATTAGAGATAGGTGACTAGAAGACTAAAGCTAAGTTCTACATCATTGATTTGAATACTTCATTCACTGCTTTGCTTGGTAGGCCTTGGATACATTAGAATAAGATCGTTCTATCCTCCCATCATCAGTGCATTAAGTTTAGAAAAGATGGAATTAAATAGCATGTCAACGGGAGATGAAAAGCCATTTTCAGTTAGAGAAGTTGAGATTTATGAGGATGCGACCTACTATCTTCCTAAAAATGCCCTTTCCCGTGAAATTGGAAAAAATTCAAATGCAAAAGCAAAATAAATAGAAAATAAAATAACAAAAAAGATAAAAAAAATGAAAAGAAAAATAAAAGTTGAAGTGAGCAAGAAAGGGGAATTGAAGAAGAAGTACATCCGCACATCACATTCCACCCACAGTTCATTCCATCATATGGACATGTGGGTAGGATGGCTCAACCTCCACTAGAGTAGAGGAGGAGGTAGTTCCTATGGGAGACCCTAGTAGCCTCTGCCAATAGAGGTCATTTTCCAGTCATGAGTACCCCTACTATTCACATATACTTGGAATCCGGCTCAGAGGATGAGTCCAATATGATTAGTATACCAGCCAGCCCCTCTCACCGGTTCCATTAGAGGTGACTTTTGATCTAGAGAGATGAAGACCACCTCCAAGCAAAGAAAAGTATTCAAATCATTTATGAAAATTAGGCGCTTGAGAACCTTAGCTCTTACTTGACATACATCTCAAAAAGTTAAAGGTTTAGTAGTTAAGAAAGTCCATAAGTCTTCCAATGACATGAAGCAGGAGAATTTTTTTTTGGGATCATCATCCTCAAGCCCTGAAGTTGATGTAGAGCTTGAGGAAGATACTTTTAAAGAATTAATGGAATTACCTTTTGACTTTTACTCATCTTGTGTTCAAAATCTTATATAGAAAGATTTAGTTCCTCACACATGGTCCAAGCAAGGTCAATACTTCAAAAGCTAAATAATACAGTGGAAGCACAATCAAGAGCAAGACTAGATTCAAGACAAGGGTTTGGTGATGATGAATGATTATTACCTAGTTCTTACCAACCATTTGGAGTTTAATAGGTTCTTCTCACACATCCCCAACTCTTATGAGAATGTGTGTTTAGAAATCTCAGATGATCCAGATGATCTCTAAGTTAAAGAGGCACCACCAAAATTTGAAGAGGAGATTCATTCCATAATAGACAAGCTTAAAGAAATCAACCTCGCGATAGAAGAAAATTGTCACCCGATATACATTAGTTCATTGCTAAATGAAGAAGAAACCAATGACTTAGTTAGGCTATTGATTGAGTTTAAATATTACTTTGCATGGAGTTATAAAGAAATGTTCAGATTATCTCCTGACATAGCAATCCACAAGATAGCAACAGACCCTAATGTTACCCTTATTAATCAAGCTCCTAGACGAATACGATTAGAAATTGAAAAATAGGTCATTTTTAAAGTCAAGAAATTGATCAATGTTGGTTTTATCAGGGAAGAAAAATATCCTATCTGGTTAGCTAGTGTCATCCCAGTTAAGAAGAAGAATGGACAAATTCACATTTGCATTAATTTTAGGGACTTAAACATGGCATGTCTTAAGGATGAGTCTTCCTATACCGTAATTAATGGTGGACATCCTCATCTCCGCTTTTCTTTCATGGATGGGCTATAACCAAATCAAGATGTCTCCTAAAGATGAAATAAACACTACTTTTGAAACCTTGATCAAAATCTTATGTTATAGTGTCATGCCTTTCATGCTTAAAACTACGGGTGCTACATACCAATATGCCATGACTCAGATCTTCAATGAACTCATCCACCATCAAGTTGAGTGCTATGTTGATGATCTAGTAGTCAAAAGCAGAGAAAAGGAAGACAACCTCTTTAACTTGAGAGTAGTTTTCAAATGGTTAAGATAATATAACCTCAAAATGAATCCCATGAAGTGTGCATTCAGTGTCGCTTCAGGGAAATTCATTAGGTTTGTTGTTCGACACCAGGGAATGGAAATGGACCCTAAAAAAATTAAAGCTATCTTAGAAATGCCACCTCTTAAGAGTTTAACTCAACTCAGATCCTTTCAAGGATGGTTGGTTTATCTAAGATGCTTTATCTCAAACCTATTAGGGAGATGCAAGCCATTCTCAGCACTTATCAAAAAAGGATGCAAGTTCAAGTGGGATGATAAGTTCCAACATGCTTTTGATGACATCAAAGAGTACTTGGTGAAGCCAGCTCTAACCCCTATCCCAGCCACACACCGCCGCATTGGATTCTCTCGATGCTCTGACCTGCTAAGCCATGATGGAAGGAGAGAGAACTCTACTACCTCAGCCATCATTTGATCCCTACTGAAGCAAACTATCCACCTATTGAGAAGCATTGTCTAGCTTTAATCTTTGCATCTCAGAAGCTATGACTTTACATGCTTTCTCATAAGGTGAACTTGATCTCTCGAACCAATCCACTTTAGTATCTCATGACATGGCCAACACTATCTGAACATTAGCTCATTCGTCCATGATTCTTTCACAGTTTGATAACACATTTGTACCCCTCCGTGCGATAAAAGGACAAGCACTAGATTTCTTTACACACTTCCACTTTGATTCTCGCTTAGTGATGATCTCCCAATGAACAAATCATGAACTTAAGGGAGGCATAATTAACCGAGAGAGATGTATTTTGATGGTGCTTATTTTCAAAGGTGAAGCACCATCTATTCTCCCGTGAAAGGGGGTAAGAATAGTTCTCTAACTCCAAACAATGTGATGAGATTCTACTATCTTTCCAACCGCACCAACAATAAGTCGTGAGGCTTTGATTGTTGATCTTGAGTTAGCCATATCACTATGCAAGAGAATCAACATCTTTGGGATTCTTTGGTCATCAACCGATTGGTCCAGTCTCAAACCCAAGCTTCATCATTACTGAGTATACCATGAAGGGACCCATTCTCAAGTCACCATCTACAAGGTTCCCGAGAAGGCAAAGTAAGATGCTTTGGCCAAACTTGTCAAAGCAATGGCATGTCCGGAAGATGAGTCCATCTCAATAAGGGTCAAAAATAGATAAGTCCTATCTCTTATTGATGCTAAACTCATCGAGAGACTTTCTCTTGAAGGGGATGTTGCCATTGCCAAAATGGACAAGGAGATGGATTGGAGGCAACCATTCATAGATTACTTGAACACCGATAAACTACCTCAAGAAAAGTCACAAGCCCATCAGGTGAAATAGCGAGCTCTCTCCTACATTATTGTTGATGGCACCCTATACCAACGGTCATTTGACCAAGTGTGGTTACATTATTTAGACAAACTCGAAGCCATTGGAATTATAATCGAGGTACATTTAGTCTATGAGCTCATCATCAATCGTCCAAGATGAAGATGAAGATCAGAGACTAGGATACTAGCCTTCGATGATCACAAACTACATGGATGTGGGATATGTCATGCCATCGCGCGTGCACGTGTGGTCCTCCACCAACCACCCAATTCTACACCGTACATTGGCCTCATGGACATTTGAGTGTTGGGGTACCAACATTGTGGTACAATCGATCCTCCTTCTTCAAAGAGGCATCGATTCATATTAGCTTCCACCGACTACTTTTCCAAGTGGGGAGAAGCCATCCCACTCAAAGAGGTCATAGCTCACCATGTGCTTCAATTTTTTAGGAACCATATCGTATATAGGTTCGGGGTGCCTAGATGAATTATATCAAATAATGGTACATCATTCAAAAGCATGAAGATCAATAACTTTTCCAGAAGACACGATATAGATTATAGATACTCCACCATCTACTACCCTAGAGCTAATAGCTTAGCAAAAGCATTCAAGAAAACCCTCATCCAAATACTAAAGAAGACTCTTGATGATGACAAATGATAGTGGAATGAGCAATTAGTTGAAGCCTTGTGGGCCTACCGCACCACATACCGGACCCCAACTCACTCTACCACATTTTCCTTAGTGTGTGGGTTCGAAGCTTTTCTTTCTTTAGAAGTTCAACTCCCCTCACTAAAGATATAATTGGGTAACAAGATCAATACAGAGCATAATGCAAAGTTGCGGTTAGAAGATCTCAAAGTTTTGGAGGAGAGTCACCTACGGGCATGCCAAAACCTCGAGATGTACAAGGCCAAAATGTTTCAAGCTCAAAATAAGTTGGTCTTCCCTAGGTCTTTTCAAGTAGGATAACTTGTGTTAGTCCAAAGGAGACTAATTGTTGCCCATCAAAAGATGGGAGGCAAGTTTGAACCCACTTAGGAAGGCCCTTATGTCATAGAAAACACCTACCAAGGAGGATCTTATCATCTTATTGATTGTAAAGGAGAACACCTGATGCTTCCAATTAATGGGCGCTATCTAAAGAAATATTATCCATGAAATAAATCATGTTTGAAGACAATCATTAATAAAAAGAACAAAAAAAATATGATTCCATTCATCAAATCTTCTCTTTTTTTCGAAGTGTTGTTTGCTTGTCTTGTGAATCCATCGACGTGTTTAGGTAGGTGTAAGAGTCCCCTGGCATCCTATCCCTTTCACAACAAAACAAAACACAATCCTCGATGCTATTATAATAATGAGAGGCATCCTTTCATTTCCCATAATAATTATGTTATCCCCCAAAGGCATCCTATTCCTTTAACACATGCACAACAAAAATCTTTTTTTTCTCAAGTTATTTTGATATGGGAGCAAGCCCCTCTGGCACTCACTCATTAGCTTCTCTAGGTCGGGTCTACATGCTACCTCACCAGTATGTCACCCCAGTGGTCATTTGTTGGAGGATGTGAGTCCCCATGCTTTCTTCCTTACTTGATCATTACAAACTAATGAGCACCTTGTTAGTATGGTAGTCTTCACTACCCAACCAGTAATCTACTTCATCATTAACTTCATTTAAGAAGATGTGAGTCCCCGTGCCTTCTTCTTGAACTAGCCATCATGCTCTAACTAGGTCGTATATTTGAGGTTTAGATAAGTCCCCAGTCTCCTTTCCTCTACGCTTTGAGTATAAGTCCCCAATGGCATTCACTCAAGAGTCACGCTGAATAGCACCCATCGAGCCAAAGAGACTATCTTAGCAGCCGCTATATAGAGGATGTGAGTCCCTGCTTTCTTCCTAGTGATTGTTGCAAACCAACGCACCTTAGGTTGGTTGATGTATGTCGACAAGGACTCACCCGAGTACACTCTTGGTAGATATGAGTCCCCGTGCTTTCTCCTTGAGTTGGACACCAATACTATCTATATGACTAGCCATGTCATCTTCTCCAGGTGTTGGATTAAGCCCTTATAGCCCCATCCCTGTGCACTTTATTTGGATCATGTCCTTTGCGACCCCAATTATACACTACCCAGGTTACTTAGGTTGGACAGTTCCCCTTTCCTAGTAGCCACCCATGTGGTTGAAAAATTTATTCAACGGATGCGCATATTTTTCCTTAGTTCAATAAATCTGAGATAGGTCTAGGCTAATATAAGCTCCTTCTTAATTTGATCCTTCCCAAACTAATAGGGTCTATGTTAAAACAAACAAACTAAAATAAACAAAATAATCAAAATTAATTTGCTTGTGATTAGAAATTCAAACCCCCTTCTCCAAGTCATCCTATCTTTAGGCCAGAACTCCCATAGGAATTACATAACCTGAGTTGAGATAAATCCCTGGGTCGGTACTCACTCCTTAGTCACCCGTAGGTTGGGTTCAATCTATTTTTCATAAGCAGGTTACCACAATCATTCCACTTTGTAAGATGTAAGACTATCATGCATTCTTTCTAGCATGATTGTCGCAAACTGATGGGCAGCCCTATGTCAGGTTCAATTTGTTGTCCAAAGAAACCAATCATCCCAGTGATCTTTTCTAGTGGAAGATGTGAGTCCCCGAGCTTTCTTCCCTTCAATTGATCATTGCAAAATGAAAGGAACCCTTATGGTCAGATAGTTCTCCCATCCTGAAGCTACTCCCTTGGTTCAAGAATGAGATAGGTCTAGGCTTCTATAAAATCCTTCTCAGTATGATTCATCGCAAACCAATGGAATCTACAAACAAAATTAAAAATAAAAATCAATTTTTACTATCTTCGAGCTAATTTAAGTCCCCTAGTGGCATCCACTTAATCATCAGCCCTAGGTCAGGTTTCTTTTGTTTCCCAAAGCAACCAATCACCTTAATGGTTCCTTGTTTCTAGAAGATGTGTGTCTCCGTGCTTTCTTATTAAGACTTGGCCATTGTATACCAAAATGGGTTTCCTCTTTGTTGGATGGTTCTACTTTGTGGTTGGTAAACTACTCCCTTTGAATTGATAAATTTGAGTTAGGTCTAGGCTTTCATGGCCCCTACTTAGTGCAGTTCATCACAAACCCATGGGATCCATCATAATGAAAACAAAAAAAAAATCTAAAATTAAAATCAATTTTCAATATCTTTGAGCTGATTTAAGTCCCCTAGTGGCATTCACTTAATAGTCAGCCTAGGTCGGTTTCAATCTGTTGACTTTCCAATAGATTACCCCAACAACTGGTCTCTACTTTGGAGGATGTAAGTCTACTCACTTTGTTCCTAGTATAGCTGCTGCATACCAAAAGGTATCCCATTGGTTGGCTAGTCCTACTATGTGTTTAGTAGACTACCCCTTTAGATTGGTAAATCTGAGTTAGGTCTTAGTCTCCATGGCTTCTACTTAATGCAGTCTATTGCAAACCAATTCATCTCAAAATCTAAATCTAACAAAAATTCAAAGCAAATTCAACCCTCTTCCCCAGTGAAACAAATCAAATATTTTTCTCCTTAGTGAGATTCAAATCAAATCAAACCTTTCATCCCTTGTGGATGACTTGAACTACTTCCCTAGTGGAAGGTTCACACTCTATCCCTTAGTGGATTCTTCCCTCTCTCTTATGTCTTGGACATAAGAAGAGCCACATTGCACTAAGCTCTAGATTCTTTCTTTTCCTTGGGTTAAGGATAGATTGTTTTTGTTAGTGCTTGTGATCTCTCGGTGTTGTTGATCATTTCGGTCAACACCAATACCTGCGGTGTTCCTTGTCAGTCACACCACACCTATTGTGAAACCTTGGTTGACCTCATTTTTTGGATGAACTCTCAACCCCTCCATCTTAGACATAGGACTCCTCTTAGACCTTAAGAGTTCCTTAGTCTTAAGACACATCTAGTGATTAGGTGGACACTCAACCTAACCCTAGAGACTAGAATAGGTCATGCCTTGTGGGGAGAACTTCCTACCCTTAGCTTAAACCATTCCTCAATTTCCTTCTTTCAAGTCAAACTCCAAATAAATTCTATTTGATTTCCTCCAAACTGAAATCAAATCCATGACTGAAATCTATGATTGAAACCCATGATCAAAATTCATCAAAAATTCCTAAGTCCAAATTTTGCCTAAGTCTTTAATCTTCCCATAAAGACTTAACCAAAATCATGATCAAAACCAATCAAATATTTGAGATTTTATCATAATTCGTTTATATTCACATTTAGATTCACATATATGAATGAAATATAAATTCAAATCAATCAAACTATACTCAAAATTTTAAATTAATTCATGAAATTTTCTTAAGTCCCTTAATTTTTCATTAATAGACTTAGCCTAAACCTTGATAAAATCAATTCAAACTCATGAGATTTTCTCAAAACTCAATTATATTCTCATTTATATTCACATATATAAATGAAATATAAATATAAATCAATCAAATCTAACCCTCAAATTAAATTCTCAATTTAAAATTTCCTTAAGTCTTTAATTTCCATTAATGGACTTAGCTTAAACCTTGATTAAACCATCTCAAAGTCATGGGATTTTCACATAATTCTTTTATATTCTCCTTTATATTCACATATATAAATGAAATATAAATATAAATCAATCAAACCAAATTCAAAAATTCAAACTCTAAACCCCAAAATTTTCCTAAGTCCCTTAAAACCTTCTTAATGGACTTAGCCAAAATCATGATTAAACCACCAAATTCTAAATGATCATTTATATTCTCATTTATATTCACATATATAAATGAAATATAAATTCAAACAATCAAAACCTATTCCAAAATCAAACTCAAATCAACTTCAAAATCAAAGCCTTTCAAAATCTTGAACTTAGCCAAATATATTTCAAATCAAGCCAAACTCTTGATTTTTCTCTTATGATTCAATCAACCCTACAATAATGAACTCATATTTAAATCCAAACTTCAATCACTCAATCAAAACCTAAGTCAAAAATCAAATCCAAAACCCTTTCATATTCTTCCTTTGAATATGAACTTGTCAAATGGATCAAAACCCATTTGACTTCAAATCACTTGTAAATAGATTTATATTTCAATCATAAGTCCATATACAAGATCAATCAAGCTCGAACCAAGCTTTGACCAAGCCATTTGACCAACTTAGGCTCACTTGACCCAAAGTGACCTAAAGTACCCTTATGAGCCAAATTTTAATCTGAACCAAATTGGATTAAACCAAACTCATATTTACCTCTCATCATGATCAACAATAATCATGGGATGATCACTCAATCAAATTGGGTCAAACCAAGTCAAACCTAAGGGTTGACCAAGTCAACACTTAGACCAAAATAAAACCTAACATAGCCAAATTCCACCATAGGCCAAATTGATTGAAATCATTGATCTAAGTTCACTCATGACCTATGTTTGAACTTGACCAAGCCAATACTTGAGCCTAACCTAGCCCAATTGGCCACTTGACCCAAGTTGACCCATTTTGACCTAAAGGGTCAAAATGTGTCAAAACATGATCTAAGCCAAATTGATCCAAACCAATAGGTCATGTCCATTCCAAATAACTTTTGAACTTGACCAAAGCCTCAATTTGCCAACTAGACCAAACATAGCCCAATTAACCTTAGACCCAACTTGACCTAAAGGGGCCATGTTGAGCCAAATTTAAACTTAACCAAAATTGATTGGAAACAAAGATAACAATCCACTCCATATGACTAACCTAACCTAAACCTACCCTTGACCTACCTCAAATAGGTTAATGGGTCAAATAGGCCAACCTGACCCATTTGACCTAAATGAAGTCATATGAGCCAAATTCAAAACTATACCAAATTGAATCAAACCAAAGCCACCAAAACATTTCAAATGGTCATATGAACTTGACCCAACCCTTGGTTGGACCCAATTTGATCCATTGGTCAACTTGACCTAAGTTGACCCATTTTGACCTAAATGGGTCAACATGAGCCAAACCCTATCAAATGAATTCAAAATCTCATGAAACTTGGGAAAACCTAATTTATCCACATACCCAACACATCCAATGTGAAAAATTATTAAAATTACCATCCTACCCCTAGGTCAAAGAATAATTTTTTGCTTAATCCATGGGTAATTTGGTCATACCCTCTTCACATTCACTTGAGGCTCTCCTAAAAGCTCAAGGGGACCTAGTGAAGAGTGGTGCACCCAACCCAATGGGTTTGGGTCAGGATAATTGGTCCCTTGACAAAACTCGACCCCATGGGTCAAAATTCCAAATTCAAACTCCCTCTCCCACTCAAATTCAACCACATGGGAGGTTGGCAATCCATCCTTGGCTCAAAATCACCATATGCACACTCTAAATAGCCAAAACAAGCTCCCCAATATGATCAATTAGATCAAAATGGTAAGAGGGTGGACGACCCTCCGATCTTTCAAGGGGGAGATACACTCCCCCTAATTCATTTCAATTCTAACTTCCCCTTCATCGATTGAAGCTAAGGAACTTAGAGTAAGCATTAGAGAGTATTCCTAAGCTTCTTAGAGAGGATTTGAAAACTCCATTTCTCAATTTTTAGAGTTTGAAAATAGGGGAGGTCTATTGAAGAGCCAACTTCCTCTTCACTCAATTTCCATCCAATTGCTCTTGCATACTTCATCAAGGAGCTAAGTCAAGTGCACCCAAGCTTCCTTTTGAGTTCCCACAGCAAGGAAGAGTTGAATTGGTTCAAGGTCATAAGCTAGCTAAGGAGGAGGTGGTCCATATACCAATCCACTCAACCTCATGTGCTCATACTCTCAACACAACTTCATCTCAACCAGAAGAAGCTTCTCCAAGGTAATCGAGCACTAGTGATCACCTCTGGCGAGGTATGGGATTTTTTGACCATTACTCTCAATGTGATGTGGAGCTTTGTGAAAGAAAATTTAATCCCATGGATTTTTGATCATTGGATGTGCTGATTTTTAGCTTTAGATGGTGTGGGTTCAGTTTGGTTTGAATCTGAGGACGATTGAGCTTAGATCCTCCCTTGATAATGGACGGTTTGTGTTGAACAAGGGTAAGAACTTGGGAGATCTCAACCATCCATCCACATGTTTTGGATGGACGATTGAGATAATTCCCCACATTTAGATATATGTTATCCATTTTAAAACTCTGGGGAGATCTCTAGCCATTCTATCTTTGATCGGACGACAGAGATCAAACCGCATCTACTACTAGTTGCCATTTTTGATTCGACATTTAAGTAAATCCCTCATGGTGCGACATATGAAAGCACTGCCACCGCCACACGTCACATCGTGAGCTATAATATTAGTTAAAAATGTTTTAATTAATTCTAATTAACCTAGGGATCTTCTAAAATTCATAACTCCCTCTAGAAAATTTAACAAATTATGAAATAAATCCTATGGAAGCATAATTCATACTAGAATATTTTCAAATTAAATTTCAATGGATTTTGAAATATTATTTTCTTTGATTTTGGGTTTTCATGGAAACTTCATTTTTTTAATTACCTTCCAAATAAGCCTTTGATTACTCCCAAATTTGTTGGGTATGTTTTAGGGGTTGACTTATGCCTCCCCTAATTTTCTTGGGATTTATTGAAGGCTTGATTAGAAGAATTGCATATGGATTTCATAATTACCCTCCTTATGTAATTAATGATAATTAAGGTATAATTAGTGATTTTAATCAATGATTAGGGTTGATTAAGGTCAGATCCAATAAGTAGGAGGTTTATGGAAAATTTTTGGGGCATTTCCCCTAAGCTATTCCCTAAACCCCATTTTTCTCTCCTTAATCTCTTCTTAATTGGTTAATTCATTAATTATCCCCTTAATTAATTTCTAAAAATTCTAAGTTCCAAAACTTAATTAATCTACTTTGGGTAGAGCTTGGGTGTTTAATAGCCTAAGTTCAATTAAGGAAATCAAAACCCAATTCATAAGTATGAAAGGGTGTTTTGAAATTACTTAAGTTAAACCCCTTAGCTTATTTCACCTTTAATTATGAGCCAAATTGCATTAGGCCTCTTTCTTATTAGGTGTATTCCAAATTTAAGTTCCTTGTGAGTTTTATGTCATCTCATTGGCTCATGATTATTTAATTAACTATTCTAAGGCGGTGTAGGTAAGGGATTAATTAAGTTACTTAATTCATACCTTACCCTAATTAATGCATAAAAATGGTTCTAATTATCTAAAAATTAAAAAAATATCAAAAACATGTGGGAATGGGTTAGGAATAGAAAACTCATCTCACCTTTTCAAAATTAAATCAAACCCTAAACTAAATAAAAAATCAAATTGAATTCACTTTGATTTATTTTAAACTTTTTTATTCTATAAGAATGTCTTTAGGATTTAAGTGAAGTGACCTTGTTTACATGCTTTCATTGCTTTAAATCTTTCCCCAACATGTTAAAGTTGTATATCATGTGATTTCATGCATTCATAATTTTAAAATTCAAAAATTCTTTATGTCAAATTTGCATGTGTTGGCTAAAGTAGAAATATGAATGGCTGTTATCACCATTAAATCAAATTTATTTAAAAAAATATAAATCAAATAAAAAATCTAAAAGTGTGCTACTCATACTTTAAATATAAGCTTGCATGTGAAATAATATAAAGGTATGTTTAGCATAGGTTTCCTTTCAATCTTATGTTGGTATAGTTTTGAATAGGAATTAGGTGAGGTGTATGATTCATTTGAAATGAACCTAACACTCATCTAATTCCATATCCTATTAATCTCTATTCTACCACTTAAGAATGGTTACCTATACTAGCACACATAAATTGCATAAATAAAATGAATCCATTAATACAACTTTTGCATTCTCTTTTTCATTTCATTTCTTTTATACATATGTTTGTATTTAAGGAAAGTGGTATATTAGTCTGGACAAACCTGAGGTTGCGTGGGTTTAAGTAGCCCTATGTTGGTCTTGTACCTTACACCTCTGGTTAACAATAACACTGTGCTCACTTATGCCTTTCTTACTTTCATGTGTGTATGTAAAAATTTTGATAAGGAAACACTTTTCTACTAATGAAAATCATGCATAGCAAACTCCTAAATTTCTTTAAATGAATTACTTAGCATGCATCATAAAGTATGTTAAATACTCTCATTTGTATGTATAGATATGCTTAGGGTCCATCCATATGCATGTTATATATGTTGGGAAAGAAATGAAGTAATGTGTGTTATGTAAATTTTGATTCATTTTATTTAATCTTATAATGCCTTTCTTTTTGAATAGGTTTGTTTAGATTTTATCTAAACTTTGGGTTAATGAAAAGATTTAATCAAAACACACAACTAAACAAAACTAAAATTTGAACCTACTTTAGAAATTACTTAGGCTAGGGAAGGAAAGAGAAGTTCTCTCTCTTTCCTCTCTTTCATAGTAATTAATTGTAGGATCCATTTAAACCAATCAAAAAATATGAAATAAAATCAACCCAAAATTTATTAAATAACTTCAATAAGACCCTCCTCTATGTTGAACATGTTCTTCACACTTAGAAAATTTAGACCTAAAGCTATAGCAAAGCATACCACACAAACCTTCAAAGCACACACATTAGCCTAAGTCACCACTTCTAGCCTTAGGTTAGGTTAGTGCATGGTTTGATTTTGTTTTGTTTTGTGATATATGTATTGGATGTTAGGGTGTATGCTTGTAGAATGGGGCGTTGTTAGTCTAACTATTATTTTTTATGTGGGATTGTGCTTAAGGGGCTATCATAAATAAAATATAAATGCTTTTCTTAGGTGCTTATACCCTAAGCATAATAATCCAATAGGCTAGTGGACTTAGTCACCCATGTGTGGGATGATAAGTCTACATGCTTGGGATTTGTGTTTTGTTTTAAGCATTTATTTTGTAGGTGTTAGTTAGATTTCCATTCTTTTCCTTTTCATGTAAATTTGTGCAATTAGGATTTTGGAATGATTATTATAGGGATTAGGATGAGATTTGGTCATAAGATCCTATCTTATGTACCATGTGAAGCCTTGGAGCATCTACAACCATCCAAAAGATAGAACCAATTAAGAAAAGAAGAAAAGAAGTAAGATGAAATAAAGCTTGAAGAGTCACATAACAATGAATTCCTTACTTAATTGTAATTTAATTCATTTGTAATCTAGGTTGTATAAGGGTAGAGCTCAGCTACCCACATTTGATATTTTTTTTTTTGTGGTGCTCACAATGGCCTTTATTCTTTTTTTTGTAATTAGCTTTATAAATTGGTTGTTGATTTGTTTAGCTTATGCATTAAGTGGCATGCTTTTCTTTCTTGCATTTATGTATGGCTGGATGTGGATTAGGCTCTTTAGGGAAAAATAAATCTTTTACCCAACTTAGCAACTCAAAAATAAAAATTAAAGCAATTCATAACCTCATCTAAAGCTTAGATTTAAAATCAAGATAAAAGAATTAGCAACCCCTTAGCTGGATGAGCATTTCTTTTGTAATATCATGCACAAATGCATCTTATTTCACTCTTGATTGGAGGGCTTCCACCTTTTCCAGAGAAACTTAGCTTGACCTTTAAGAGCCATGATGGAGACTCACCTCCTCCCTTCTTGCTGATTTTGTCCAATAACCTTCTTTCTCATGCATTAGTCATATGAATCATATTAGCCTGAGTCAAAATAATTGTCAAAAATAAAAATAAAATAAAATTTGAATTGCATTAGATTTATGTCATTTGAAGCATGCCCTTTACATGATCTATTCTATTTAGGGAGTGAGTTTAAGGACTTAGTTTCTTTTTAAATAAATAATAGACTAGCTATCTTGCATAAGCATAAAGACTTGCCTACATCTATTTAAAATCTTATGAGGAGTTAGTTGGCGGTCACCCCCAGGCGATTGTAAGTCCAAGCTGTCGAGTGGTTTGTCCTCTCTTGTGGAGGTTTGCCTTAGATTTAGGTTGTGCTTCAGGCCCTCGCCGAAGCTCCCTAGATTTAGGTTTTGAGGTTGCTTCTCCCTTTTGCAGGCCATAAGCATAATTCCTCACCTCTTAGGTATTTCCTTAATCTTGTGTTAAGGAATCTTAAGTCCTAAATTTCTAATGAAAATTGTAACTCAAATAAACTAAATCAATTTCAAAAATGTAAAGCCCAACCATAAGATAGTTAGAGATACTTGCTAGGTTTCCTAGCATCGTGGGTATGTTCTACTTATCTCCCATTTTGGCTTCGATAATAACTCCCTCTTTCGATCAATCCCATTTGACCTTTCAAAAATAAACCAAGCGATTGATAGTCCTTCCTATTGAAATATTTAAAGACAATGATCATTTATCTTAATCGAGAGTTTTTTTAAGGAACCCACATTCCTTAAGATGTAATTAACTATGGGGGCTTGCCCTTGTAGGGAACTTAACGAACCCAACTTAAAATAAGCCATGCTTTACTTTTTCATGTAAAGTAGAGGAAGAATCGTTGGTACATATGTAGACCCATCATCCTTAGGAGTCCTTATTGAGGTGATTAGGTCTATTAAAGGGTAGTGACTTCAGTCTTTCGAGATAGTATACTATTCCTTGATGATGTACTCAATCACCTGAATAAGTTCATATGTTGATCTACATGGCATCCTAAAAAGATGAATTTCTATATGTCTTGTCTCTTTCATTTCTCTCGAACAGATTTGAAAGGTGACTCCCTATCAAAATTTTTTGCCAGAGCACCATAAGGCCAAAACCAAAATAAAAAACCACCAAAGCACCCTTTCATCCATAAGGTAAAGGGAGAAACCAACAAACAAAAGCCACAAAGCCTAAAAAGGATGTGAAGAAAAAAAATCACCAAAAGGCCCAACACAAACTCAAGAGTAAAAAGATCAACAACAGCCATAAAAATAGCCACGTAGGGGGGTAGTAGCAAAGTACCACCACCCAAAATTAGTAGCGAGAAAAACCATCCTAAGTAAAGAAAAGGCCAACCAAAACCAGAGGCAATACCAATGCCAATTAAGAAAAGGGAAAAGTCAAAAGCAGGTAGAGGCATAATCCAAAAGGAGGCCACCACAAGTTTAAGGCAGCACTTGAAGAAACTATTGACATTCAAATCCCTAAATAAAATAGTCAGCCAATGAGAACACCTCTCCAATAACAGAGGTTGAATAGCCAGCAACCACCTCAAAGAGATCTCCCAAATATTACAACACAAACCAGACAAGAGAGTGAACTAGCCAGAGGAATGCATAAAAATGAAAATGCACTCAAAGAAAAACATAGAAAACATAATAACACAAAGCAATTTAATTTCTGAGATAAGGTAATCTAGTGTAATCCAGATTAACCAAGTCTCTCAATTGTCTAGGTAAATTAAGATGATCATAAAGAGTGAGATCATTTAATTTAGCACCTAATTAGCAAGAAAATCTGCACAGGCATTTCCTTCACTCCAAATATGAGAAATTTTAGAGCATACTTTAGAGAGGAGTGTTCTAGTATGATTAAGAAGATAGAATAAATCTGCATTCCCCATCTTAGTGGAAGTCAACATGTCAATGAGTAAAAGGGCATCAACTTCAATCCAAATATTAGAAACCTTTTTGCAAACAAATGTCAATAGCTTTATTTACAACCATTAATTCATCATAAATAACAGAACAAGATTTAAGAGGATAAGCAAAAGCACAAATGACATTACCTTTTAAATCCCTAAAAATACCACCACAACGAAATGTATTCTGGGAGACAAAACCATCAATATTAATTTAAAAATATTATTATAAGTTTTTATCCAATATATAATTCAATCTTCTTTACAAAAGGTGATCTTGGGCAAGTAAAGACCCAATTTTTTGGCCATAAATTTGAGACCTCTAAAATGTGTGTTACTAATTAAATTAGCATTAAATAATGCATGATTTTTTTCTTTGGTTCTAGCAATATTCCTTTTATGATTCATAGGAATACCATGATATTTAGCATCATTTCTATCCATCCATATGAACCAAATAAGGGTAATGGCAATTAAAACTTGGATATGACCTTTCATAGTTTTTTGGAAATAGGCTTCAAGAAGTTGATATAAAGAAAGAAAGCCATGGAAATGGTTAGTATTAAAAAGATCATCATACCAAACCCATAATTTGGAGGCAATAACACCATTGACAATAACATGATTAACATTTTTAATATGAAAACAACAATAACATTTGGAAGGAAAATGGAATCTTTTATCCCGAGCAAGGAATCAATGAATGAAGTTCTTTCAAATTCTCCAAGGACAAAATAAGAGATAGGGATGATATCATTCCAAAGTTTAATAAATACATTAGAAGAAATATGAGCATCTCTAATATAATTCCAAGCCTCTTTAAGAATAAAATCACCATTATAAGACAATTAAAAGAATTTGATCGGTTTATTGGAAAGGATAGTAATATCACTAAATTCATCCAAAGAGAGATAGAATAACTTCACTAAGTTTACTATCATTCCACTTGTTATTAAGCCAAAGGAGTTAACTTTAGTAGCAATAGAATGGGTAGATAAAAAAATCAATAAAACCACCACCATCAATTATTTTGCCAAAAGAAAGAAGAGAATTTATACCACAATATATCAAAGATCTAGCCTCCCATTTAATGGAGCAAAGCCTTTTACCAAATAGGGGAATCACCAACTTTATAAGTACAGATTAGAGGGTTCTTACCCTGGTAGTATTTAGCTGTCATAAAATTAGCCCAGAGGCTATCTTTTTTTCCTAAAATTTTTCCAGAGTTTATGGAGAAGATAGTAATAGCTTCACGAATAGGTTTGTAGCCAATCCCACCTTCACCCAGAGGACCACAACATTTATGCCAAGAAGTCCAACACATCCTTTTAACTGAATTATTAGAGCCCCAAAAAAAATTATTAAGGAGATGATCAATTCTATTTAAGATAGAATTATTTGGAATAATGGTTTGAATAAGATATAAATGCATCAAATTAAGAGTACTCTTAAGCAAAGTAAGCTTACCAAAAGAAAGTAAGTGAAATTCACACAAATTTTATTAGAAAATTTTTGGATAAACTCATCAAAAGATGGGATCTTTTTTGACCTTTGAAAAGAGGAGCAGAGATATTTAATAGGGAGTTGTTGGTGTTTAAAGTTAGTGATTCTCAAGATATGATTGATTTTATCATTAAAAATTTTAGAGGAGGTAATAAAGTAGCTCTTGCTTTCATTAATAGAAAGACCAATTTCTCTACCAAAATTATTTAAAATTTCTTAAGTCTTTTGATATGATGAAAAGAAGCATTACAAAGATAATGAAATCATCAAACAAAGCTAAGATGAGAAATAGGGATACCACCAAGAGTTCTAAAGTACAAGCTAGGATTATTATTGAATAAATCATTTAAACTCCTAAAAGGTATTCCACATCAATAATAAACAAAGAAGAAGGGGAAAAGGATCTATCTCAAACCATGAGAAGAAGGAAAGAAGCTTAAAACTTCACCATTAAGAAGAATAGAAAACAGACATTATTAATACATTTTAATAAGGTGAATGAAATTATGAAACCAAATAAATGTAGGATATTTAAAAGGAAATTTGAAGAGATATTATTAAAGGCTTTAGAAATATCTAATTTAAAAAGGATGTTACCACCTCTAGTTGGAACATCCAAATCATGAATAAGCTCTTGAGCAAGAAGAATGTTATCAGATATAGATCTCCCTCTAACAAAACCACTTTGGTTGAGAGAGATAATTTTTTTAAGTAAAGGACTAAACATATTAGCAAGAATTTTAGAACTCAATTTATTAAAGAAAGTGCAAAGACTAATAGGTCTGAAATCACTCCAAGAATTTGGATTATCTTTTTTAGGTATGAAAATAATGAAAATGCTTGAAAAATATTTAGAGAGGATTATTAATAAAGAAATCAATAGCATCGATTAAGTCATGCTTAATAATAGACCAACAATTTTGAAAAAAATAAGTAGTATAACCCTCTGGACTAGCAACGAAATCAATGTTCATGCTATTGAAAACTTTACCAATCTCATGTTTAGTAGACAACCTATTAAGCCAATGATTGTCATCATTAGTAATAATAGAAGGGATCAAATGTGAATTAGAAATAGGTTTACAAGAGTGGCTTTTGTTAAGCATATTTCTAAAGTGGTTGATAATAGAATCTTTAATAACATTAATATCAATGATCCAATCTCAATTATCATTTTTAGTTTTTTTGGATATAATTTAAAGCTCTCTTTTTACTAAAGGAAGAATAAAAATACCTAGTGTTCCTGTCCCCATCAATATATATTTACTAGACTTTTTTTATTAGGTCTCTTCCATATTCTAATAATTAACAAGTTTATCTTTAGCTTCATTCAAATCCTTAAGCTTAGAAGAGTAGTCAAATACATTTTCAAGATCACAAAAAAGTTCCATATTTTTTATATTAGCAAAAGATTTTAAAATAATGTTTGTTCCATAAAACTAGATTTTGTCTGAGCCTTTTAAGCTTAAACAATAATCTATTCATTCCCCTAATCTAATTATAAGGGTGTAATGGGAAATCAATTAATGGCCACAACTTTAAGAAAATCAAATCTGAATCCATATATTTTGAAATATGAAAGAGAGATGTTTAATCTTTTAGAGTTTTCTTTAATAAAAACAAAAGAGGGGCATGATCGATAAAGTTCAATGGTCAATGAGGTAAGAATTGATTAATCAATGAGAGTTGAAAAGAATTCTATCTAAATGAGAGCTTAGAGTTTTGCTAAGTATAATTAGAGCCTTTAAAACCAATGTCAATAAGATTGCAATCAAGAATCATATTAGAAAATTCTTCCATATAAATATTAGGAGACAACCACCCCTTCTTTCTAAAGAATACATAATAGTGTTGAAATCACCCAACTAACCAAGGTTTGTTAACAAAAAAAACACAAATTCTCCCAAAGAACATTACTACTCTATTGCAAGAAGCATAAACAAAAGAGCCTAGAACACAAGAATCACCAAAAGAAATTTGAGCATTGACAACAACTTGTTGTAGATCATCTAAAATTAAAACATTTAAGAAGTTATTACAAAAGAACCAAATTTTATTCGATGTTAGAGAAAATTATTGAAACCAAGCATTCTAGCAACATGATTGATTTTATCAACATGTACAAGAGGTTCAATAATAATAAGTAAAGAGATATTGTTAATTCTAGAGATTTCTAATATGATTATGAATAGTGAGGGTACTAATCTAACATTCCAAATAAGAGAATTAAACATAAAGAAAATTATAAAGGAAATTAAAGAATAAAAATAGAGAGAGAATAACAAATCCTCTCCTAAGCCAAAAATTGAAATAACACATTATTTATGTGAAGAGGATTCAGATCTAGCAGATCTGATAAGATTAGGACGTTGCATCTTAGAGTATTTAGTCTTTCTAAAGACTTTGAAATTTTATGTTTTTATCCAAAGTGTCACCTTCGGATAGAGATTGATTAGGAATATTATTAATAGAATAAGGATCAGTAAGAACATCTATAATCACAACTCTCCCTATTCTAAATTAACATTTTGTTGAAAAGTGGGATTAGAATGAAGATCAATCTTGGAATTAGTGGAAGGAAAAGAAATTATACCATTCAATGCACAATTACCAATGTCAGAATTGTGTTTTGCTCAAGAATTTTCAACATTCAAGTTTTCATTAAAATCCTCATTCTCATCAATTATTGTCGGCAAAGAGGCATGAATAGACTCTTTAGAGAGTGAATCATCATTTTTTCAGCCTCTTTGAATTTGGAATTAGCCATAATAGGCATATTTCCCTGTAAAGAAAGGTTGTTGGGCAGACCATCCTTTTCAACATTATTAATACCTTTGTCATTGTCATAATGAGAAGTAGAATCAATAATTTTAGGAACATCAAAAGATTCCAAAGAATCCGACCTAATATCAACATTTAAGGTTTTTTGAGGCACAAAAGTAGTTTTACTAACTTTATCAGAAGTTAATTTAGAGATAGGATCATTCAAAATTTTCTTTTTAAGATGTGGGTGAAGAATAAAACACTCCAAATTTTAATGACCATGAATCTTGCTATGGGAACAGAAAATCAAAAAATTTTCAAATTTGACTTTTTGTAAACAAAACTTTTCTGATTCATTCTAGACCTCCTTAGGATGTTTTTTAGATATGTCAAGTTCAACTAATATACGAGCAATAGAGGGTTGGGATCTCACATTATTTGATCAATTTAGAGCCAAGCGAAAGAGCCCAACATAAATAAAACTTGGTGGGTAACATAATGGATTCTCATATTTGGAAGAGCTAACCACACAAGAACAATAGGGATTCCTCCTTTATATCAAAAGGGAAGACCAATTCAACAAACATATTTTACAAATAAAGACAAAATAAAATTGACGTGAGAAAACCCTTAAATAATTTAAATCATTCATAAGTTGAATCGAATATGTTATAGATGATCAAGCCAATAGAAAGCACCCAAAAGTTTAAGGTTATGAAAAGGATCGATCTTGTCCAAATTCAAAATAAAGAAAATTTTCCAACAAAATAAATTTGAAGGTTTTGCAAGCTTTTCAAGATCCGAACACATGATCAGCATACCTTGAAAAGAAGTCAAAATCAAATTCACCAAGTCAAAAGATAGAGCTTAAAGTGCATCCTTAAAGGATTTAATAATAAATGGCATTGGGTTGAGAATCCCAAAAATTGGATGCCCTAGAGATCATCAAATTGGGAGATGTAATTTGAGTTCAGGTCCTAGCATATTTAAAGAGACATCATGTGAGAGATTGAAAAGGCTGTAGAAAATAGTCGAGAATGATGAAGGATCCACCGAAAGTGTGAGATGGGAATGCATCGATGAAGGGGAAAACAAAATCACCAGTGTCACAGGGGAGAACAGGAAGGGGTGGGTTTAGGTTAGGGTTTAAGGTTTAGGGTTTAGGGTTTTTTATTTAGGGTTTAGGGTTTTAGGTTTTGGTTTAGGTTTAGTTTTAGGTTTAGGTTTAGGGTTTTAGGAGTTTAGGTATATCTGCATTTAGGGTTTAGGATAGTTTAGGGTTTAGGGTTTAGGGTTTAGGGTTTAAGTTTAGGGTTTAGGGATTAGGGTTTAAGTTAAAGTTTAGGGTTAAGGTTTAGGGTTAGTTTAGGGTTTGTTTAGGGTTTAGTTTAGGGTTTAGGGGTTTAGGTTAATTTAGGATTTAGGTTTTTTTAAAATTAAGTAGGTTTAGGTTTATTTAGTTTATTTAATTTATTTTTTTATTTATTTTAGTTTATTTTATTTTATATTTTATTTAGGTTTTTTTTTTTTTTTTTATTTTATTTTTTGATTATTTTTTTAGGTTTATTTATTTTAGTTTAGGTCTTTTATTTTAGTTTATTTTTAGGTTTAGATTTATGTTTATTTTTTTAGTTTATTTTATTTTATTTTTTTTAGGTTTATTTTTATTTTTAGGTTTAGGTTTAGGTTTTATTTTATTTTCTTAGGTTTAGGTTTAGGTTTTATTTTAGGTTTATTTTTTTAGGTTTTATTTTTTTAGTTTATTTTATTTTTGTTTATTTTATTTTATTATTTTAGGGTTTAGGTTTAATTTATTTTAGGTTTAGGTTTAGGTTTTATTTTAGTTTAGGATTAAGTTTATTTTTGGTTTAGGTTTTTTTTAGTTTAGGGTTTTAGGTTTTATTATTATTTATTTTAGGTTTAGGTTTTTTATTTAGTTATTATTATATTTTATTTTAGGGTTATTTTTTTTGCTTGGGTTTTATTTTATTTAGAATTTTTATTTTTAGCTTTATTTATTTTTTTAGTTTAGTTTAAGTTTTTATTTATTTTATTTTACTTTAGTTTTTATTTTTTTTATTTTTTTATTTATAATTTTATGTTCAGGTTTAGGTTTAGGTTTAGGTTTTAGTTTAGGTTTTTATTTTATTTTATTTTTTATTTTATTTTAGTTTAGGTATATTTATTTATTTTATTTTATGTTTTATTTAGTTTAGGTTTAGGTTTTAGGTTTTAGGTTTTAGGGTTTATGGTTTATGGTTTGGTGGGGTTTAGGTTTAGGGTTGTAGGTTTTAGGGTAGGGTTTAGGGTTTTAGTGTTTAGGGTTTATTTTGGGTATGGTATAGAGTTTAGGGTTTAGGGTTGTAGTATTAGGATTTAGGGTTTATGGCTTAGACTTAGGGTTTTTTATATTATTTTTTACATTTTTTTTATTTTTTAAAATTAATTAAACTAGTAGGTTTATGTATATTTAGTTTATTTTGTTTTTTTATTTAGGTTTATTATTATTTCAATTTAGTTTTTTATTTCTTTAAGTTTATTTATTTTATTTTAGGTTTTTTATTTTAGTTTATTTTTAGGTTTAGGTTTAGGTTTAGGTTTATTTTTAAGTTTTATTTTATTATTTTGATTTAGGTTTATTTTTTTTTTAGGTTTTGATTTAGTTTTTTATTTTATTTTCTAGGTTTAGGTTTTAGGATTTTATTTTAGGTGTATTATAGGTTCTATTTTTTTAGTTTGGGTTTAGGTTTGCTTTTATTTTATTTTATTTTATTTAGTTTTGGTTTAGGTTTAGGTTTAGTTTATTTTAGGTTTAGCTTTAGGTTTTATTTATTTTAGTTTACTTTACTTTAGTTTAGGTTTAGGTTTATTTTATTTTTATTTTAGGTTTAGGATTTTTTTTTTAGTTTATGGTTCAAGTTTTTTTTATTATTTTAGATTTATTTTAGGTTTAGGTTTTATTTAGTTTTATTTTTTTTTTATTTAGGTTTATTTTATTTTTATTTTAGGTTTAGTTTTATTTTATTTAGGTTTTATTTTTTAGTTTAGTTTAGGTTTTATTCATTTTACTTTAGTTTAGTTTTTATTTTTATTTTTTTATTTTATTTTAGGTTTAGGTTTAGGTTTAGGTTTAGGTTTAACTTTTTTTTTATTTTTTTTTTATTTTATTTTTTATTTTTTTATTTCATTTGTATAAGCTTATTTTATTTATTATATTTTAAGGTTTTTTTAGTTTAGGTGTAGGTTTTTAGCTTTTTAGGGTTTAGAGTTTAGGGTTAGTTTAGGGTTTAGGGTTTAAAGTTTCAGATTTAGGGTTTAGGTTTTAGGTTTAGGGTTAAGGTTCAGGGTTCAAGTTTAGGGTTTAGGGTTAGTGTTAGGGTTTTGGGTTTTAGGTTAGGGTTTTTTTTAAATTTTTTATTTTTATTTTTTAGTGTTTAGGGTTTAGTTATTGGTTTAGGGTTCAAGTTTTGGTTTAGGGTTTAGGGTTTAGTTTTTTAATAGAGAACTAATTTAGTTTCAACATTTCTTCTTTTTCATTTCAACAACTAGGTAACACACTTAGTTCTCTAAGACATAAGTGACGACATAGATAAAAAATGAGCATGCATAGAAATAATCAAACACCATAGATAACTAGAATATTCTCTATAAAGATACAGTTCCATAAGCAAATTAGATCGGTCATTCTTCAGTTTCTCTAGTTCCCATCAAAATCACCTCGACCTCTCGAGTAGCAGGATCCACCATCATATCACTGATCTCTCCCTCTATCACTACGACGGTTGTAATCTCTGTCGCTCCTCCGGCCTCCATAACCACCCCTGCTTTGACCACCACCTCCATATCCACTAGTACCTCTAGATCCCCCCACCACCACTATGATAATTGCCTTTGCCTTTGCCTCCTTTGCTAGATCTAGACTAAGCCTATTTGATGTTCTTCTGATAGGTTAGGTTTAATTTTAGGTTTATATTTAGTTTTAGGTTTAGGGTTTTTTTTAAAAATTAGTTTAGGTTGGGTTTATATTTATTTATTTATTTAGTTTATTTTTGTTAGGGTTTATTTTTTATTTAGGGTTTAGGGTTTAATTATATTAGGTTTATTATTTTTTTATTAGGTTTTTTTATTTTAGTTATTTTTTAGGTTTAGGTTTATTTTTTATTTTATTTTTTTAGTTTAGGTTTTAGGTTTATTTTTGGTTTATTTTTTTAGTTTTATTTTTTTAGTTTTAGTTTAGGTTTACTTTTAGTTTATTTAATTTTTTTAGTTTATTAGGTTTATTTATTTTAGTTCAATTTATTTTACTTTAGTTAGTTTTTTATTTTAGTTTATTTTATTTTAGGTTTAGGTTTTTTAGTTTATGGTTTAGGTTTATTTTTATTTATTTTTTAGGTTTTATTTTAGGTTTATTGTTTAGTTTAGATTTTTATTTAGTTTATTTTATTTTATTTTATGTTTAATTTTTTTTATTTTAGTTTTAGTTTTTATTTTATTTAGGTTTTTTATTTTTTTTAATTTAGTTTGGTTTTTATTTATTTTATTTTATTTTAGTTTTTATTTTTTATCTTAGTTTCTTTTTATGTTTAGGTTTAAGTTTCAATTTTATTTTATATTTTCATTTAATTTTATATTTTCATTTTAATTTATTTTTTTTATTTTTTTTGGTTTAGATTTTTTTATAAGTTTTATTTAGTTTAGGTTTAAGTTTTTTTCTTTTTAGGGTTTAGGGTTTAGTGTTTGGGCTTTAGGGTTTGGAGTTTAAGGTCTAGAGTTTAAGGTTTAAGGTTTAGGGTTTAGGGTTTAGGGTATAGGTTTTAGGTTTTAGGGTTTAGGGTTTATGGTTTAGGGTTTTAGGGTTAAGGGCTTAGGGTCTAGGATTTAGGGTTTTTAGGGTTTAATGTTTAGGGTTTGAGGTTTAGGTTTTTGGTTTAGGGTTTTGGTTTAGTGTTTAGAGTTTATGGTTTAGGGTTTAGGGTTAGTGTTAGGGTTTAGGGTTTAGGGTTAGGGTTTTATTTTATTTTTTTATTTTTAGGGTTTGTAGTCTTTTTTAATAGAGGACAAATTCAGATTCAACATTTCTTCTTTTTGATTTCATCAACCAAGTAACACACTAAGTTCTCAAAGGCATAAGCGGCGACATAGATAAAAAATGAGCACACATAGAGAAAAATCAAAACC
>CM038214.1:233617264-233752633 GCA_021442155.1 Cymbidium sinense | reverse complement strand
TAAGCCTAAAAACATAAAATAAAAAACTAAACCTAAACCTAAAAATAAATAATAAACCTAAAAAATAAACTAAAATAAAAAACCTAAACAAGAATAAATAAACATAAAATAAATAAACTAAATTAAATAAAAATTAATAATAAACATAAATAATAATAAAATATAAAATAAACTAAAATAAACAAAATAAAACTTGATGTGTTACTTTATTGATGAAATCGAAAGGAAGAAATGTTCAATTTCAATTTGTTCTCTGTTAAAAAAACCAAAAACCAAGAACCCTAAACTAAAACTTGAACCCTAAACCTAAAACCTAAATAATAAACCCCAAACCTTAAACACCAAAAACTACTAAACCCTAAACCCTAAACCCTAAAACCTTAAACCCTAAATGCTAAACCTGAAAACCTAAACCCTAATCCCTAAACCCTAAACTCTAAACCCAAAAAAAACCCTAAACTAACCCTAAACCCTAAACCTTAAAAAGCTAAAAACCTAAACCTAAATTAAACAAAATAAAAAATAAATAAAAAAAACCTAAACCAAAATAAAATAATAAAATAAAGTAAAATAAAAACATAAACTAAAACCAAAACCAAAACCTAAAATAAAATAAAATAATTAAATTAAAAACTAAACATAAAATAAAATAATTAAAAACCTAATCTAAACTAAAAAATAGAAAAACATAAATAAAATGAAAACTAAACCGAAAATACAATAAAATTAACTTAAAATAAGATAAAATAAAAACTAAATAAAAACCTAAACATTAAAAATAAACTTAAAAACAAAACCTAAAAATAAATAAAAAATAAAGCCTAAAGCTTAAATTAAAAAAATTGAAACCCAAAATAAAAAAATAAAATATTCCTAAACCTAAAGTAAAATAAACTAAACTAAATTAAAAAAATCATAAACCTAAACCTACAATAAACTTAACCTACACCTAAGCCTAAACTAAATAAACTAAAATAAATGTAAAATAAATGTAAAATAAAAAGTTAAAACCTAAACTTTAAAAAAAATTGAAAACCTAAACCTAAACCTAAAAATAAAAATAAAACATAAACCTAAAAAATAAAATAAAAATAAAACTCCACTAAAAAATAAACTTAAACCTAAAAAATAAACTAAAATAAAAAACCTAAACTAAAATTAATAAACCTAAAAAAAATAAAGTAAACTAAATAAAAAGATAAACCAAAATAAAAATAAAAAAATCAAATAAACTAAACTTAATAAAAATAAACTAAATAAACTGAAACCTACCGATTTACTTAATTATTTTTTAAAAAAAACCTAAACCGTAAACCCTAAATCCAAAACCCTAAACCCTAAAAGCTAAAATTAACCCTAAACCCTAAACCTTAAACCTACAACCCTAAACCCTAAACCTTAAACCATAAAAAATCCTAATCCCAAAATCAAAACCCAAAACCCAAAAGCCTAAACCCTAAACCCTAAACCCTAAACCCTAACCCTAACCCTAACCCTAAACCCTATACCCTAAAACCCTAAACGCTAAATTCTAAACTAATCCTAAACCTTAAACCCTAAATCATAAACCCTAAACATCATAAACCCAAAAGATTAAGCAGTAAACCCTAAACCCTAAACCGTAAATTCTAAGCGCTAAACCCTAAACCTTAAATGTTAAAATAAACCCTAAACCCTAAACCTACAACCCTAAAATCTACACCCTAAACCCTAAAAACCTTAAAACCTTATAACCTTAACCCTAAACTAAAAACCCAAAACCCTAAACCCTAAACCCTAAACCCGAAACCCTAAACGTTAACCCTAACCCTAAACCCTAAACCATAAATACAAACCCTAAAACCCTAAACCCTAAACTCTAAACTAACCCTAAACCCTAAACCCTAAACCATAAACCCTAAAACCCTTAAACCCTAAAGCCTAAACCCTAAACCATAAACCCTAAACCATAAAAACACTAAACCTTAAACCCTAAACCTTAAACCCTAAAAACCTAAAAACATAAACCTAAATAAAAGAATAAAATAAAATAAAATAAAAATCTAAAGCTAAACCTCAAAAAATAAAATAAAATAAAATAAAATAAATAAAAACATAAAGAAAACTAAGAAAATAAAACAAACCTAAGAATTAGAAACCTAAATAAAATAAAAACTAAATGTAAAATAAAAATAAATAAACCTAAAATAAAATAAAATAAAAACTAAATAAAAACCTAAACCCCAAAAATAAACCAAAATGTAAAATGTAAAAACAAATAAAAAAATAAAACTTAAACCCCAAACTAAAAAAAAACTTAAACCTAAAATAAAAATAAAATAAATAAAATAAAATAAACATAAACCTAAACTAAAATAAATAAAACCTAAACCTAGACCTAAAATAAACTAAACTTAAACCTAAATTAAATAAAATAAAAAAAACTAAAAATAAACCTAAACCTAAAAAGAAAATAATTCCTAAAAATAAACCAAAAATAAAAACCTAGAGCCTAAATAATAGAAAAATAAAAATAAAAACCTTAACCTAAACCTAAAAATAAAAAATAAAACTAAAACCTAAAAAATAAAATAAAATAAAAAACCTAAATAAAAATAAATATATCTAAAATAAATAAACCAAATTAAATTAAAATAAAAAAAACCTAAATAAAAATATAAAATAAATTAAACCAAAATAAATTAAAAATAAACTAAATAAATTAAACAAACCTAAACCTAGCAGTTTACTTAATCTTTTTTTTAAACCGTAAACCCTAAACCCTAAACCCTAAAACTAACCTTAAACCCGAAACCTACAACCCTAAACCATAAATGCTAAAACCTATACCCAAAACCCTAAACCTTAAACCTAAACCCAAACCCTAACCCTAAACCCTAAACCCTAAACCCTAAACCTTGAACCCTAAAACCATAAACCCTAAACTCTAAACTAACCCTAAACCCTAAACCCTAAAGATTCTAAACCTAAATGCCTAAACACTAAACCCTAAACCCTAAACCCTAAAATCGTAAACCATTAAACCCTAAACCCTAAACCCTAAATCCTAAACCCTAATCACTAAACCCTAAAAACCTAAACCTAATCTAAATAAAACCTAAAAATAAAATAAATAAAAAATGTAAACCTAAATAAAATAAATACCTAAACTAAAATCTAAAAAACTAAAATAAACTAAAATAAAATAATTAAAAACCTAAACAAAACTAAAAAATAAAATAAACCTAAAATAAAAAACCTAAATAAAATAAAAATAAACATAAAATAAAAATAAATAAACTTAAAATAAAATAAAATAAAAACTAAATAAAAACCTAAACCTCAAAAATATACCTAAAAGTAGAACGTAAAAAAAAAAAAAAAACCTAAACCTTAAACCTAAAATAAAAATAAAAATAAAATAAAAATATAAAATAAATCTAAACCTAAACTAAAATAAATAAAACCTAAAATAAACTAAACTTAAAAATAAAATTAAATAAAAATAAAAAATAAACATAAATAATGGTAAAAAATAAAATAAATAAAAAAATAAACTAAATAAACCTAAACCTACTTATTTACTTAATTTAAAAGAAAACCCTAAACCCTAAACCATAAATCCTAAAAACTCAAAACCCTAAAGCCTAAACACTAAACCTTGAAATAAACTCTAAACTCGAAACCATAAACCCTAAAAACCATAAAAGCTCAACTTAAACTAAATAAAACCTTAAAAAAAACCTAAACCTAAATAAGATAAAACCTAAACTAAAACTTATACCTAAACCTAAACTAAAAACTAAAATAAAATAAAAAGTAAAAAATAAAAACCTAAACTAATCTAACAAAATAAAATAAACCTAAAACCAAAAAAAACTTAAATAAAATAAAAACTAAACATAAAATAAAATTCAAATTAAATTAAATTAAATTAAATATAAGCTAAATATACTAAATAAACCTAAACCTACTAGTTTAAAAAAGTCTTAATCCTTAAATCTTAAACCCTAAACCCTAAACCTTTAACCCTAAACCCTAAACCTACAACCCTAAACCTTAAACCCTACACGCTAAAAAACCTAAACTCTACACCCTAAAAAACCCTAAAACCTAAACCCTATAACCTAACCCTAAACCTTAAACCCTAAAAGCATAAACCCTAAAACCCTCAACCCTAATCCCTAAACCCTAAACCCTAAACCCTAAACCCTAACCCTAAACCATAAACCCTAAACTCCAAACCCCAAATCCTAAACCTAAACCTAAAGTAACTAAATAAATTAAAAGAATAAACCTAATAAACCTAAAACTAAATCTAAACCCTAAGAATGGGAAGAACCTTGATGGCAGGAACATCACCATCAACCAGGCTCAGTCTAGATCTGGCGGTGGAGGTGAAGGCGGAGGCGAGGATTATTGCATTGATTATGGGGGATCTGGAGGTGTTGGTGGATATGGAGGTGGTGGTCAGAGTAGTGGTGGTTATGGAGGTGGGAGGAATAACGTAGGTTATAGCCATGGTGGTTTGCACAGGGAGAGATAGGGGATATGATGGTTGATCCTACCACTCAAAAGGCGGGGTTGTTTAGATGGGAGATGAAGAAACTGAAAAATGGTTGATCCGATGTATTACTTATGGAACTGTGTCTTTACATTAGAGATGGTTCTAGTTATCTAGGGTTTTTGATTTGCTCTATGCGTGTTCATTTTTGATCTATGTCATCATTTATCTTAGAGAACTTGGTGTGTTACTTGGTTGATGAAATTAAAAATAAGAAATGTTGAATAAGAATTTGTTCTCTTTAAAAAAAAAAAACCAAAAAATTTAAAGCCTAAACTAAAACCTAAACCCTAAACCCTCAACACTAAAAAACAAATATAAAAAAATAAAAAGAAACCCTAAACCCTAACACTAACCCTAAACCCTAAACCTTAAACACTAAACCTGAACCCTAAACCTAAAACCTAAACTCTAAACCCTAAACCCTAAACCCTAAACCCTAAAATCACTAAACCCTAAACCCTAAACCCTAAAACCCTAAAACCCTAAACCCTAAACCCTAAACCCTAAACCCTAAACCCTAAAACCTAAATCCTAAACCCTAAACCTAAACCCTAAACCTTAATCTTAAACCCTAAACCCTAAACCCTAAATCCTAAAGAAGTAAAAACATAAACCTAAACTAAATAAAACCTAAAAATATAATAAATAAAAAATCTAAACCAAAATAAAATAAAAGCTAAAGCATAAATTTAAACCTAAACCTAAACCTAAAAGGAAAATAAAATTAAAATGAAAACTAAACTACAATAAAATAAATTAAAACCTAAAGTAAACTAAAATCTAAAAAACCTAAACAAAATAAAAACAAATTTAAGAGAAATATAAAATAAACCTAAAATTAAAATTAAATAAAAAACCTAAACATAAAAAATAAACCAAAAAAATAAAACTAAAAAATAAATAAAAATAAAACTAAACCAAAAAATAAAAACCTAATCCTATAATAAAAATAAAATAAACCTAAACCTAAACTAAAATAAACTGAACTAAAATAAATAAAACCTAAACTAAACTAAAAAAGAAACTAAACCTAAACCTTAACCTAAACTAAATAAAATAAAATAAATTAAAAATAAACCTAAACCTAAACTAAAAATTAAAACCTGATAATAAACTAAAATAAAAACTTAAAACCTAAAACTAAAAAAATCAAATCAAAATCCAAACCTAAACCTAAAAATAAAAAATAAAACCTAAACCAAAAAATAAAATAAAAATATAACTCAACTGAGAAATAAACCTAAACCAAAACCTAAAAAATAAAATAAAATAAAAAACCTAAACTAAAATAAAAAAATCTAAAAAAAATACACTAAACTTAATAAAAAAAATGAACATAAATAAATATAAAATATAAAATAAACTAAATTAAATAGAAAAATAAACTAAATAATTTAAATTAACCAAAACCTACCGGTTTACTTAATTTTTTAAAAAAATATTAAACCCAAAATCGTAAGCTGCCCCTAAACCGCAAACCCTAAACCCTAAAAACCCTAAACCATAAAGCCTAAACTTTAAACCCTAAACCCTAAACCCTAAACCTAACCCTAAACCCTAAACCCTAAAACCATAAACCCTAAAATGTTAAACCCAAAAACCTAAAACCCTAAACACCTAATAACCTAAACCTAAATAAAATAAAACCTAAAAATATAAAATATAAAAAAACTAAACTTAAATAAAATAATAAAATAAAATAAAATACAAACCTAAACTAAAACTAAAACATAAATGTAAACCTAAAAATAAAATAAAATAAACTAATCAAAATAAATTAAAATAAAACAAATTAAAAAATAAAATAAACCTAAGAAAAAAAACTTAAAAAAATAAAAATAAACATTAAATAAAAATGAAATAAAATAAAAACTAAATAAAAATCCTAAACTTAAAAAATAAACCTAGAAATAAAACCAAAAAAAAAATAAAAAATAAAACCTAAACTTTAAACTATAAAAAAATCTAAATCTAAAATAAAAAAATAAAATAAAATAAACCTAGACCTAAAGTAAAATTAACTAAACCAAAATAAGTAAAACCTAAACCTAAACCTAAATCTAAAGACAAACTAAATAAAATAAAATAAAATAAAAATAAACCTAAACTAAAAAATAAAATGTAAAAATAAAACCTAAAAAAACCTAAAATAAAAACCTAAAACCTAAAACTAAAAAAAAAATGAAAACTTAAACCTAAACCTAAAAATTAAAAATAAAACCTAAACCTAAAAAATAAAAAATATAACTCAATAAAAAATAAACCTTCACCTAAACCTAAACCTAAAAAAGAAACTAAAATAAAACCTAAACTAAATCAAGAAACCTAAAATAAATAAACTAAACTAAATAAAAATAAAAAAATTAAATAAAAATAAAAAATGAATTGAACTAAAATAAATAAAAAATAAACTAGATATACTAAATAAATCTAAGCCTACCGATTTACTTATTTATTTTTTAAAAATAAAATCTTAAACCCGAAATCCTAAACCCTAAACCCTAAACCCCAAACCCCAAACCCGAAACCCTAAACGTACAACCCTAAACCTTAAAAAACTCTAAAGCCTAAACCCTAAAACCTAACCTTAAACCCTAAAGACCTAAACCCTAAGCCCTAAACCCTAAACCCTAAACCCAAAACCCCAAACCCTAAACCTAAACCTAAAGTAACTAAATAAATTAAAAAATAAACTTAAACCTAATAAACCTGAACATAAAACCTAAGAATGGCCAAAACCTTGACAATAAAAACATCACCGTCAACCAGGCTCACTTTAGATCTGGAAGTGGAGGCAAAGGCGGAGGTGGCGATTATTGTAGTGGTGGTGGGGGATTTGGAGGTGCTAGTGGATATGGAGGTGGTGGTTGGAGTAGTGGTAGTTATGGAGGTAGGAGGAGCGATAGAGGTTATAACTATGGTGGTGGCTGAGGGAGAGGTTAGGGATATAATGGTGGATCACGCTATTCGAGAGGTTGGGATGGTTCTAATGGGAACTAGAAAAACTGAATAATGGCCAATCCGATCTACTTCTTATGGAATTTTATCTTTATAGTAGAATAGAGATGGTTCTAGTTATCTGTGGTTTTGATTTGCTATGTGCTCATTTTTTATCTATGTCGCCGCTTTGCCTTTGAGAACTTAGTGTGTTACTTGGTTGATGAAATTAAAAGAAGAAATGTTGAATTTGAATTTGTCTCTATTAAAAAAACTACAAACCCTAAAAAATAAAATAAAATAAAACCCTAACCCTAAACCCTAAACCCTAACACTAACCCTAAACCCTAAACCATAAACTAAACACTAAACTAACCAAACCAAAACCTAAACCTCAAACCCTAAACATTAAACCCTAAAACCCTAAATCCTAAAAGCCCTTAACCCTAAAACCCTAAACCATAAACCCTAAACCCTAAAACCTAAACCTATAAAAACCTAAACCCTAAACCTAAACCCTAAACCCAAACCTAAACCCAAACACTAAACCCTAAACCCTAAAAAAAAAAAACTAAACCTAAACTAAATAAAACTATAAAAAATCTAAAACCAAAAAAATAAAAATAAATAAATAAAATAAAAATAAAAAATATAAAATAAAATAAACTTAAACCTAAACATAAAAGAAACTAAGATAAAATAAACTAAAATAAAATAAAATAAATAAAAACCTAAACTAAATTAAAAAATAAAAAACCTAAATAAAATAAAAACTAAAACTAAAATAAAAATAAATTAAACATGAAATAAAATAAAATAAAAACTAAATAAAAACCTAAACTTAAACAATAAACCTAACAATAAAACCTAAAAATAAATAAAAATAAAACCTAAACCATAAACTAAAAAAAACCTAAACCTAAAATAAAAATAAAATAAACAAAATAAAAGAACATGAAGCTAAAGTAAAATAAATTGAACTAAAATAAATAAAACCTAAACCTAAACTAAAAAAAAATTAAATAAACTAAAAGTAAACCTAAACTAAAACTAAAAAACAAAACTTAAAAATAAACCAAAAATAAAAATCTAAAACCTAAACCTAAAAAAATAAAATAAAAACCTAAACCTAAACCTAAAAATGAACTAAAATAAAAAACCTGAATGAAAATAAATAAACCTAAAATAATTAAACTAAACTAAATAAAAAAAATTTAACCTAAATAAAAATAAAAGATAAACTAAATATAATAAATAAATATAAACCTACTGGTTTACTTAATTTTTAAAAGAAAAACCCTTAAACCTTAAAAACTAAACCCTAAACCCTAAAATCAAAACTTAAAACCCAAATCTTACAACCCTAAACCCTAACCCTAAATAATAAAACCCTAAACCCTAAGCCCTAAATCATAAACCCTAACCCTAAACCCTAAACCTAAAACTCCAAACCCTAAACCTAAACTTAATGTAACTAAGTGAATCAAAAAATAAACCTAAACTTAAACCTTAAGAATGGCCAAAACCTTAACTGTAAGAACATCACTGTTAAATAGGCTTAGTCTAGATCAAGCAAAGGAGGCAAAGGCAAAGGCAGCAATTATCATAGTGGTGGTGGGGGGATCTAGAGGTACTGGTGGATATGGAGGTGGTGGGAGTGGTTATGAAAGGAGGAGATGGAGGTTACAACCGGTAGTGGTAGAGGGAGAGATTGATATGATGATGGATCGCTACTGAGAGGTCGAGATTTTGATGGGAACTGAGAAACCAAGAATGACCGATCTAATTTGTCTTATGGAACTGTGTCTTTATAGAGAATATTCTAGTTATCTAGGTGTTTGATTTGTTCTATGCATGCTCATTTTTTATCTATGTCATCACTATGTCTTAGAGAACAAGTGTGTTACTTGTTGAAATGAAAAAGAAGAAATGTTGAAACTGAATTTGTTCTCTGTTAAAAAAAAGCCCTAAACCCTAAACCCTAAACCAAAACTTGAACCCTAAACCTAAAACCTAAACCCTAAACACTAAAAACTAAAAATAAAAAAATAAAAAAACCCTAACCCAAAACCCAAAACCCTAACACTAACCCTAAACCCTAAACCTGAACCCTGAACCTTAACCCTAAACCTAAAACCTAAACCCTAAATCCTAAACTTTAAACCCTAAACCCTAAACCCTAAACTAACCCTAAACTCTAAACCCTAAACTCTAAACCCTAAAAAGCTAAAAACCTACACCTAAACTAAAAAAACCTTAAAATATAATAAATAAAATAAGCTTATACAAAATGAAATAAAAAAATAAAATAAAATAAAAACATAAACTAAAAGTTAAACCTAAACCTAAACCTAAACCTAAACCTAAAAATAAAATAAAATAAAAAAATAAAAACTAAACTAAAATAAAATGAATAAAACCTAAACTAAACTAAAAAATAAAAACCTAAATAAAATAAAAACTAAACCTAAAATAAAAATAAAATAAACCTAAAATAAAAAATAATAAAAACTAAATAAAAACCTAAACCTTAAAAATAAATCTAAAAATAATTAAAAAAAAAACTTGAACCATAAACTAAAAAAAAATCCTAAACCTAAAATAAAAATAAAATAAACCTAAACTTAAACTAAAGTAAACTAAACTAAAATAAATAAAACCTAAAGCTAAACCTAAAATAAACTAAACCTAAACCTAAACTAAAATTGAATAAAATAAAATAAAATAAAAGCCTAAACCTAAAATAAAATCCTAAAACCTAAACCTAGAAAATAAAATAAAAACCTAAATTAAAACCTAAAAATAAAAAGTAAAACCTAAATCAAAATAATAAAATAAAACTTAAAAAATAAACCAAAACCTAAACCTAAACCTAAAAAATAAATCAAAATAACAAAATCTAAAATAAAATAAATAGACTTAAAGAAATAAACAAAACTAAATTGAAATAATAATAAACCTAAATAAAAAAACAAAATAAACTAAATATACATAAACTACTAGTTTACTTAATTTAAAAAAAAGTATAAAATAATATAAAAAACCCTAAGTCTAAGACCTAAACCCTAAATCCTAATACTACAACCCTAAACCCTAAACTCTATACCATACCTAAATCCTAAACACAAAACCCTAAACCCTCAGCGCTAAAACCTACAACCCTAAATCCTAAACCCTGAATTCCAAACCATAAACCATAAACCCTGAAAACCTAAAAACCTAAAAACCTGAACCTAAACTAAATAAAACATAAAAATAAAATAAATAAATAAACCTAAACTAAAATAAAATAAAAAATAAAATAAAATAAAAACCTAAACCTAAACATAAAACTATAAATAAAAAAATAAAAAAAATAAAAACTAAAGTAAAATAAAATAAATAAAAACTTAAACTAAACTAAAAAAATAAATAAAGCTAAAAATAAAAATTCTAAATAAAATAAAAGCCAAGCAAAAAAAATAACCCTAAAATAAAATATAATAATAACTAAATAAAAACCTAAACCTAAAAATAAATAATAAATAAAACCTAAACCCTAAACTAAGAGAAAAACCTAAACCAAAAATAAACTTAATCCTAAACTAAAATAAATAAAACCTAAACCTAAACCTAAAATAAATTAAACCTAAACCCTAAAATAGATAAAATAAAATAAACAAAAAATAAAAATAAACTAAAAAATAAAACTTAAAAATAAACCTAAAATAAAAACCTAAAACCTAAACCTAAGAAAATAAAATAAAAACCTAAACATAAACTTAAAAATAAAAAATAAAACTAAAAAAGAAAAATAAAATAAAACTAAACTTAACAATAAACATAAACCTAAACCTAACAAATAAACTAAAATAAAAGACCTAAACTAAAATAAATAATCCTAAAAAAATAATCAAAATGAAATAATAATAAAAAAGAAACCTAAATAAAAATATAAAATAAAATAAACTAAAATAAATAAAAAATAAATTAAATAAACTAAATAAACCTAAACCTACTTGTTTACTTAATTTTAAAAAAAAACCTAAACCCTAAATCCTAAACCCTAAACCCTAAATCCTAAAATTAACGCTAAACCCTAAACCCTAAACCCTAAAGTTGAAACCCTAAACTAACCCTAAACCTTTAACCCTAAACCCTAACTAAACCCTAAACCTAAACCTAAACTTAAACCCTAAACCTAAACCCTAAACCCTAAAAAAATGCTAAGTCAGATACCCTAAACCCTAAACCCTAAACTAAACCCTAAACCCTAAAACCTAAACCCAAAACCCTAAACCATAAACCCTAAACACCAAACCCTAAACCCTAAACCTTAAACCCTAACCTAAACCCACCTCTCATTCTCCCTATGACACTGGTGATTTTTTTCCCCTTCATCGATGCATTCCCGTCTCACATATTTGGTGGATCCTTCATCATTCTCAATTATTTTCTGCCTTTTCAATCCTCCACTCATGATGTGTCTCTTTAAATATGCTCGGACCTCAAACTCAAGATTACATCTCCCAATTTGAAGGATCTAACTAGGGCATCCAATTTTTTGGGGATTCCTGAACCCAATGCCATTTATTCTATTAAATCCTTTAAGGATGCACTTTTTGGTAAAAGCTCTACCTCTTTTGAGTCGATGAATTTGATTTTGACTTCTTTTCAAGGTATGCCTATGATCATGTGTTCAGATCTTGAAGTAGAAAAGCTTGCAAAACCATTCAAATTTATTTTGGTTAGAAAATTTTCTTTAGGCTAGTTTAATTTGGACAAGATCTGATCCTTTTTTAATAACCTTAAACTTTTGGGTGCTTTCTCTATTGGCTTGATCAATCTATAACATATTCTGATTCAACTTACGAACGATTTAAATTATTTAAGGGTTTTCTCGCATCAATTTTATTTTGTCTTTATTTGTCAAATGTGTTTGTTGAATTGGTCTTCCCTTTTTTATATAAAGGAGGAATCTCCTATTGTTCTTGTGTGGTTAGCTCTTCCAAATATTAGAATCCATTATGTTACCCACCAAGTTTTATTTCTGGGGATCTTTTTGGCCTCTAAATTGATCGTGCAATGCTGAGATCCCATCCCTCTATTGCTCATATATTAGTTGAACTTGACATATCTAAAACATCCTAAGGAGGTCTGAATGAATCTAAAAGTTTTGTTATTTACAAAAGTCAAATTTGAAAATTTTTTTGATTTTCTTCCCATTGCAAGATTCATGGTCATGAAAATTTGAGTGTTTTATTCTTCTTCACCCACATCTTAAAAAGAAAATTTTGAATGATCCTATCTCTAAATTAACTTCTGATAAAGTTAATAAAACTACTTTTGTGCCTAAAAAACCTTAAATGTTGATATTAGGTCAGATTCTTTGGAATCTTTTGATGTTCCTAAAATTATTGATTCTACTTCTCATTATGACAATGACAAAGGTATTAATAATGTTGAAAAAGATGGTCTGCCCAACAACCTTTCTTTACAGGAAAATATGCCTATTATGGCTAATTCCAAATTCAAAAGGCTAAAAAAATGATGATTCACTCTCTAAAGAGTCTATTCATGCTTCTTTATCGACAATAATTGATGAGAATGAGGATTTTAATGATAACTTGAATGTGGCTAAAATTCTTGAGCAAAACACAAATTCTGACATTGGTAATTGTGCATTGAATGGTATAATTTCTTTTCCTTCCACTAATTCCAAGATTGATCTTCATTCTAATCCCACTTTTCAACAAAATGTTAATTTGGAATAGGGAGAGTTGTGATTATAGATGTTCTTCCTAATCAATCTCTATCTGAAGGTGACACTTTGGATAAAAACATAACATTTCAAAGTCTTTAGAAAGACTAAAAACTCTAAGATGCAACGTCCTAATCTTGATCTGCTAGATCTAGATCCTCTCTTCACATAAATAATGTGTTGTTTCAATTTTGGCTTAGAGAGGATTTGTTATTCTTCTCTCTCTTTATTTTTTTATTCTTTAATTTCCTTTATAATTTTCTTTATATTTAATTCTATTATTTGGAATGTTAGAGGGATTAGTACCCTCACAATTCATAATCATATTAGAAATCTCTACAGAATTAACAATATCTCTTTACTTATTATTATTGAACCTCTTGTACATGCTAATAAAATCAATCATGTTGCTAGAATGCTTGGTTTCAATAATTTTTCTCTAACATCAGTAATAAAATTTGGTGCTTTTGTAATAACTTCTTAAATGTTTTAATTTTAGATGATCTACAACAAGTTGTCAATTGTCAAATTTCTTTTGGTGATATTTGTGTTCTAGGCTCTTTTGTTTATTCTTCTTGCAATAGAGCTGGTCAGAATGTTCTTTGGGAGAATTTGTGAAGTTTTTCTCTTTCTATTAACAAACCTTGGTTAGTTGAGGGTGATTTCAACACTATTATGTACTCTTTAGAAAGAAGGGGTGGTTGCTCTCCTAATATTTATTATATGGAAGAATTTTCTAATATGATTCTTGATTGCAATCTTATTAACATTGGTTTTAAAGGCTCTAATTATACTTTGCAAAACTCTAAGCTCTCGAAGCATTTAGATAGAATTCTTTTCAACTCTCATTGGATTAATCAATGGCCTCTTACCTCTGTTGACCAGAGTTGAACTTTATCTGATCATGCCCCTCTTTTTGGTTTTATTAAAGAAAACTCTAAAAGATTAAACATCTCGCTCTCTTTCATATTTCAAAATATATGGATTCAGCATTTGGATTTTCTTAAAGTTGTGGCCATTAATTGGATTTCCCCATTACACCCTTATAATTAGATTAGGGGAATGAATAGATTATTGTTTAAGCTTAAAAGGCTCAAACAAAATCTAGTTTTATGGAACAAACATTATTCTAAAAATCTTTTTGCTAATATAAAAAACATGGAACTTTTGGTTTTTGATCTTGAAAATGCTGTTTTGACTGACTCTTCTAAGCTTAATGATTTGAATGAAGCTAAAGATAAACTTGTTAATAATTAGAATATGGAAAAGACCTAATGGCGGTAAAATGTTGCTAGTAAACATATTGCTGATGGGGACAGGAACACTAGGTATTTTCATGCTTTATTTAATAAAAAGAGAGCTTTAAATTATATCCAAAAAATTAAAAATGATAATTGAGATTGGATCACTGATATTAATGTTATTAAAGATTCTGTTATTAACCATTTTAGAAATATGCTTAATAAAATCCACTCTTATGAAGCTATTTCTAGTTCACATTTGATCCTCTATTATTACCAATGATGACAATCATTGGCTTACTAGGTTGCTACTAAAGATGAGATTGGTAAAGTTCTCAATATGAACATTGATTTGTGCTAGAGGGTTATACTACTTATTTTTTTCAAAATTATTGGTCTATTATTAAGCATGACTTAATCGATGCTATTGTTTATTTATTTATTAATAATACTCTCTCTAAATATTTTTCAAGCATTTTCATTATTTTCATACCTAAAAAAGATAATCCAAATTCTTGGAGTGATTTCAGACCTATTAGTCTTTGCACTTTTTTAATAAATTGAGTTCTAAAATTCTTGCTAATAGACTTAGTCCTTTACTTAAAAATTATCTCTCAACCAAAGTGGTTTTGTTAGAGGGATCTATATCTGATAACATTCTTCTTCTCAAGAGCTTATTCATGATTTGGATGTTCCAACTAGAGGTGGTAACATCCTTTTAAATTAGATATTTCTAAAGCCTTTGATAATATCTCTTTGAATTTCCTTTAAATATCCTGCATTTATTTGGTTTCCGATAATTTCATTCACCTTTAAAAATGTATTAATAATGTCTAGTTTTCTATTCTTCTTAATCGTGAAGCTTTAAGCTTCTTTCCTTCTTCTCATGGTTTGAGATAAGGAGATCCTTTTTCCCCTTCTTTGTTTATTATTGATGTGGAATACCTTTTTAGGAGTTTAAATGATTTATTCAATAATCCTAGCTTGTACTTTAGAACTCTTGGTGGTATCCCTATTTCTCATCTTAGCTTTGTTGATGATTTCATTATCTTTTGTAATGCTTCTTTTCATCATATCAAAAGACTTAAGAAATTTTAAATAATTTTGATAGAAATTGGTCTTTCTATAATGAAAGCAAGAGCTACTTTATTACCTCCTCTAAAATTTCTAATGATAAAATCAATCATATCTTGAGAATCACTAACTTTAAACACCAACAACTCCCTATTAAATATCTGGGTGCTCCTCTTTCCAAAGGTCAAACCCATTTTTTTGACGAGTTTATCCAAAAATTTTCTAATAAAATTTCGGTGTGTGAATTTCACTTACTTTCTTTTGGTTCCAAGCTTACTTTGCTTAAGAGTACTCTTAATTTGATGCATTTATATCTTATTCAAACCATTATTCCAAATAATTCTATCTTAAATAGAATTGATCGTCCCCTTAATAAATTTTTTTTGGGTTCTAATAATTCGGTTAAAAGGATGTGTTGGACTTTGGCATAAATGTTGTGGTCCTCCGGGTGAAGGTGGGATTGGTCGCAAAACCTATTTGTGAAGCTATTACGCCTTCTCCCATAAACTTCAAAATTTTAGAAAAAAAAGATAGCCTCTGCTAATTTTATGATACTAAATACTACCGTGGTAAGCACCCTCTAATCTGTACTTATAAAGTTGGTGATTCCCCTATTTGGTAAAAGGCTTTGCTCCATTAAATGGGAGGCTAGATCTTTGATATATTGTGGTATAAATTCAGGATCTTCTTTCTTTTGGCAAAATAATTAGAATGGTGGTGGTTTTATTGATTATTTTTTATCTACCCATTCTACTATTGCTACTAAAGTTAACTCCTTTTGGCCTAATAACAAGTGGAATGATAGTAAACTTAGCGAAGTTATTCCTATCTCTCTTTTGGATGAATTTAGTGAAATTGCTATCCTTTCCAATCAACCTGATCAAATTCTTTTTAACTTGTCTTATAATGGTTACTTTATTCTTAAAGAGGATTGGAATTATATTAGAGATGCTCATATTTCTTCTAATGTATTTATTAAACTTTGGAATGATATCATCCCTATCTCTTATTTTGTCCTTGGAGAATTCGAAAGAACTTCATTCATTGATTCCTTGCTCGGGATAAAAGATTTCATTTTCCTTCCAAATGTTATTGTTGTTTTCATATTAAAAATGTTAATCATGTTATTGTCAATGGTGCTATTGCCTCCAAATTATGGGTTTGGTATGATGATCTTTTTAATACTAACCATTTCCATGGCTTTCTTTCTTTATATCAACTTCTTGAAGCCTATTTTCAAAAAATTATGAAAGGTCATATCCAAGTTTTAATTGCCATTACCCTTATTTGGTTCATTTGGATGGATAGAAATGATTTTAAATATTGTGGTGTTCCTATGAATCATAAAAGAAATATTGCTAGAACCAAAGAAAAAAATCATGCATTATTTAATGCTAATTTAATTAGTAACACACATTTTAGAGGTCTCAAATTTATGGCCAAAAAATTGGGTCTTTACTTGCCCAAGATCACCTTTTGTAAAGAAGATTGAATTATATATTGGATAAAACCTTATAATAATATTATTAAAATTAATATTGATGGTTTTGTCTCTCAGAATACATTTTGTTGTGGTGGTATTTTTAGGGATTAAAAAGGTAATGTCATTTGTGCTTTTGCTTATCCTCTTAAATCTTGTTCTGTTATTTATGATGAATTAATGGTTGTAAATAAAGCTATTAACATTTGTTTGCAAAAGGTTTCTAATATTTGGATTGAAGTTGATGCTCTTTTACTCATTGACATGTTGACTTCCACTAAGATGGGGAATGATTTATTCTATCTTCTTAATCATACTAGAACACTCCTCTCAAGTATGCTTTAAAATTTCTCATATTTGGAAGGAAATTCCTGCAGATTTTCTGCTAATCTAGGTGCTAAATTAAATGATCTCACTCTTTATGATCATTTTAATTTACCTAGACAATTTAGACTTGGTTAACTGGATAACACTAGATTACCTTATCTCTAAATTAATTTGCTTTGTGTTATTTTAGTTTTCTATGTTTTTCTTGTGTGCATTTTCATTTTTGCATTCCTCCTGGCTAGTTCACTCTCTTGTCTGGTTTGTGTTGTAATATTTGGGAGATCTCTTTGAGGTGGTTGTGGTATTCAACCTCATTATTGGAGAGGTGTTCTCATCAACTATTTTATTTAAGGATGAATGTCATAGTTTCTTCAAGTGCGCCTTAAACTTGTGGTGGCCTCCTTTTGGATTATGCCTCTACCTGCTTTTGACTTTTCCCTTTTCTTAATTGGCATTGGTATTGCCTCTGGTTTTGGTTGGCCTTTTCTTTACTTAGGATGGTTTTTCTGCTACTAATTTTGGTCTTGGTGGGTGGTACTATTTGCTACTACCCTCTACGTGGCTATTTTGGGTGGCTATTTTTTATGGATATTGATCTTTTACTTTGAGTTTGTGGCCTTTGGTGATTTTTTCTTCACATCCTTTTAGGCTTGGTGGCTTTTGTTTGTTGGTTTCTCCCTTTACCTTGTGGATGAAAGGGTGCTTTGGTGGTTTTTATTTTGGTTTTGGCCTTATGGTGTAAAAATTTATAGGAGTCACCTTTCAAATGAGAAATGAAAGAGACAAGACATATAGAAATTCATCTTTTAGATGCCATAGATTCAAAGATGTACTTATTCAGGTGATTGAGTAAATCATCAAGGAATAGTATATTATCTCGAAAGACTGAAGTCACTACCCTTTAATAGACCTAATCACCTCAATAAGGACTCCTAAGGATGATCACATATGTACCAGAGATTCTTCCCTACTTTACATGAAAAGTAAAGCATGGTTTATTTTAAACCTGGTTCGTTAAGTTCTCTACAGGGGCAAGCCCCCATAGTTAATTACATCCTTAAGGAATGGGGATTCCTTAAAAAACTCTCGACAAGATAAATGATCATTGTCTTTGAAGATTTCAGGAAAGACTATCAATCGATTGGTTTATTTTTGAAAGGTCAAATGGGATTGATCAAAAGAGGAGTTATTATCAAGCCAAAATGGGAGATAAGTAGAGATACCCATGATGCTAATAAACCTAGCGAGTATCTCTAACTATCTTATGGTTGGGCTTTACATTTTTGAAATTGATTTAGTTTATTTGAGTTGCATTTTCATTAGAAATTTAGGACTTAAGATTCCTTAACACAAGATTAAGGAAATACCTAAGAGGTGAGGAATTATGCTTATGGCCCACAAAGGGAGAAGCAACCTCAAAACCTAAATCTAGGGAGCTTTGAGGGCCTGAAGCACAACCTAAATCTCAATGGGTAATTACCTCCACAAGAGAGGACAAACCACTCGACCTTGGACTTACAAGCAGGGGTGGCCAACTAACTCCTCATGATTTTAAATACATGTAAAAGTCTTTATGCTTATGCAAGATAGCTAGCTATTATTTATTTAGAAAGAGACTAAGTCCTTAAACTCACTCCCTAAAGAGACTAGATCATGTAAAGGGCATGCTTCAAATGACCTAAATCTAATGCAATTAAATTTTATTTATTTTTTTATTTTGGACAATTATTTTGACTCGGCTAATAAGATTCATATGACTAATGAGAAAGAAGGTTATTGGCCAAAATTAGTGAGAAGGGATGAGGTGAGTTTCAATAATGGCTCTTAAAGGTCAAGCCAAGTTTCTCTGGCAAAGCTGGAAGCCCTCCAATCAAGAGTGAAATAAGATGCAGTTGTGCATGATATTACAAAAAAAATGCTCATCCAGCTAAGGGGTTGCTAATTCTTTTATCTTGATTTTAAACCTAAGCTTTAGGTGAGGTTATGAATTGCTTTAAGTTTTATTTTTGAGTTGTTAAGTTGGGTAAAAGATTTATTTTTCCCTAAAGAGCCTAATCCACATCCAGACCATACATAAAGGAAGAAAGAAACTAGGAAAAGCATGCCACTTAATGCATAAGCTAAACAAATCAACAACCAATTTATAAAGCTAATTACAAAAAGAATAAAAGGCCATTGTGGTCGAGCACCACACAAAAATCCAAAAATATCAAATGTGGGTAGCTGAGCTCTACCCTTATACAACCTAGATTACAAATGAATTAAATTACAATTAAGCAAGGAATTCATTATTATGGGGCTCTTCAAGCTTTATTTCATCTTTCTTCTTTTCTTCCTTTCTTCTTTGGTTCTATCTTTTAGATGGTTGTAGATGCTCTAAGGCTTCACATGGTACATAAGATAGGATCTTATGACCAATGCTCATCCTAATCCCCATAACAATCATTCCAAAATCCTAATTGCACAAATTTACATGAAAAGGAAAAGAATGGAAATTTAACTAACACCTACAAAATAAAGGTTAGCTAAAACAAACCACACAAATCCCAAGCATGTATATTGGACTTATCACCCCACACATGGGTGAATAAGTCCACTTGGCCTATTGGATTATGCTTAGGGGCATAAGCACCTGCAAGAAAAGTATTTATATTTTATTTAAATAGCACCTTAAGCACAATCCCATAAAATAATAGTTAGACTAAGAACGCCCCTACCATTCATTCTACAAGCATACACCCTAACATCCGCCTAAAACATATATCACAAAACAAAACAAACATCAAACCATGCACCAACCCAACCTAAGGCTAGAAGTGGTGACTTAGGCTAATGTGTGTGCTTTGAAGGTTTGTGTGGTATGCTTTGCTATAGCTTTAGGTCTAAATTTTCTAAGTGTGAAGAACATGTTCAACATAGAGGAGGGTCTTATTGAAGTTATTTAATAAATTTTGGGTTGATTTTATTTCACATTTTTATTTGGTTTAAATGGATCCTACAATTAATTACTATGTTATGAAGAGAGGGAAAGAAAAGAGAACTTTTCTTTCCTTCCCTAGCCTAAGTAATTTCTAAAGTAGGTTCAAATTTTAGTTTTGTTTAGTTGTATGTTTTGATTAAATCTTTTCATTAACCCAAAGTTTAGATAAAATCTAAACAAACCTATTCAAAAAGAAAGGCATTTTAAGATTAAATAAAATGAATCAAAATTTACATAACACACATTACTTCCTTTCTTTCCCAACATATATAACATGCATATGGATGGACCCTAAGCATATCTATACATACAAATGAGAGTATTTAACATACTTTATGATGCATGCTAAGTAATTCATTTAAAGAAATTTAGGAGTTTGCTATGCATGATTTTCATTAGTAGAAAGTGTTTCCTTATCAAAATTTTCACATACACATATGAAAGTAAGAAAGGCATAAGTGAGAACAGCACCATTGTTAATCAGAGGTGTAAGGTACAAGACCTATTTAGGGCTACTTAAACCCAAACCTCGTTTGTCCGACTAATATACCACTTTCCTTAAATACAAACATATGTATAAAAGAAATGAAATGGAAAAGGAGAATGCAAAAGTTGTATTAATGGATTCATTTTATTTATGCAATTTATGTGTGCTAGTATAGGTAACCCTTCTTAAGTGGTAGCATAGAGATTAGATATGGAATTAGGTGAGTGTTAGGTTCTTTCAAATGAATCATACACCTCACCAAATTCCTATTCAAAACTATACCAACATAAGAATGAAAGGAAACCTATGCTAAGCATACCTTTATATTATTCTTTCACATGCAAGCTTATAATTAAAGTATGAGTAGCACACTTTTAGATTTGGTATTTGATTTATATTTTTAAAATAATTTGATTTAATAGTGATAATAGCCATTGATATTTCTACTTTAGCCAACACATGCAAATTTGACATAAAATAAAAATTTCATTTTAAAATTATGAATGCAAATCACATGACATACAACTTTAACATGTTGGGGAAAGATTTAAAGTAATGAAAGCATGTAAACAAGTTCACTTCACTTAAATCCTAAAGACATTCTTATAGAATAAAAAAGTTTAAAATAAATCAAAGTGAATTCAATGTGATTTTTTGTTTAGTTTGGAGTTTGATTTAATTTTGAAAAGGTGAGATGAGTTTGCTATTCCTAACCAATTCCCACATGTGTTTGATATTTTTGTTTAATTTTTTAGATAATTAGATCCATTTTATGCATTAATTAGGTTAAGGTATGAATTAAGTAACTTAATTAATCTTACCTACACCACCTGAATAATTAACTAAATAATTATGAGCCAATGAGATACATAAAACTCACAAGGAATTTAATTTTGCAATGCACCTAATAAGAAAGAGGCCTAATGCAATTTGGCTCATAATTAAAGGTTAATTAAGCTAAGGGTTTTAGCTTAAGTAATTTCAAAATACCCCTTCATACTTATGAATTGGGTTTTGATTTTAATTGAACTTAGGCTATTAAACACCCAAGCATCTACCTAAAGTAGATTAATTAAGTTTTGGAACTTAGAATTTTTAGAAATTAATTAAGGGATAATTAATGAATTAACCAATTAAGAGGAGATTAAGGAGAGAAAAGGGGTTTAGGAAATAGCTTAGGGGAAATGCCCCAAAAATATTCCATAAACCTCCTACTTATTGGATCTAACCTTAATCAACCCTAATCATGATTAAAATCACTAATTAATTACACCTTAATTATCAATTACATAAGGAGGGTAATTATGAAATCCATATGCAATTCTTCTAATCAAGCCTTCAATAAATCCCAAGAAAATTAGGGAGGTAAGTCAACCCTAAACATACCCAACAAATTTGGGAGTAATCAAAAGCTTATTTAGAAGGTAATTAAAAAATTGAAGTTTCCAAGAAAACCCAAAATCAGAGAAAATCATAATTCAAAACCCATTGAAATTAATTTGAAAATATTCTAGCTGAATTATCTTCCATAGATTTATTTCATAATTTTTAAATTTTCTAGAGGGAGTTATGAATTTTAGAAGATCCCTAGTTAATAATTAATTAAAACATTTTAACTAATTATAGCTCACGATGACGCGGTGGCTGGCGAGTGCGCTTTACATATCGCACATAAGGGATTTACTTAAACATCAAATCCAAAATGGTACGTGATGCGGTTTGATCTCGCCGTCCATCAAAGATAGATGAGAGATCTCCCAAGTTTTAAAATGGATAACATATATCTAAACATGGGGAATTATCTGGCCCATCCAAAACATGTGGATGGATGAGATCTCCAAGTTCTTCCCCTTGAACACAAGCCTCCATGATCAAGGGAGGATCCAAGCTCATGCTCGATTCAAACCAAACTGAACCCACACCATCTAAAGCTAAAAAGTAGCACATCCAATGATCAAAAATCCATGGGATTAAATTTTCTTTCATAAAAGCTCACACACATTGAGTTTAATGGTCAAAAAATCCCATACCTCAAAGGTGATCATGTGCTCGACCCTTGGAGAAGCTTCTTCTGGTTGAGATGAAGTTGTGTTGAGAGTATGAGCACATGAGGTTGAGTGGATTGGTATATGGACCACCTCCTCCTTAGCTAGCTTATGACCTTGAACCAATTCAACTCTTCCTTGTGGGAACAAAAGGAAGCTTGGGTGCACTGACTTAGCTCCTTGATGAAGTATGCAAGAGAATTGGATGGAAATTGAGTGAAGAGGAAGTTGGCTCTTCAATAGACCTCCCCTATTTTCAAACTCTACAAACTAAGAAAATGGAGTTTTCAAATCCTCTTTAAGAAGCTTGGGAATACTCTCTAAGGCTTGCTCAGTTCCTTAGCTTCAATCGACAGAGGGGAAGTTAGAATTGAAATGAATTAGGGGAGTATATCTCCCCTTGAAGGATTGGTCATCCACCCTCTGCCATTTTGATCTAATTGATCATATTGGGGAGTATTTTGGCTATTTAGTGTGCACATGGTGATTTTAAGCCAAGGAGTGGATTCCAACCTCCCATGTGCTTGATTTTGAGTGGGAGAGGGAGTTTGAATTTGGAATTTTGACCCATGGGGTCGGGTTTGGTCTAGGGACCACTAGCTGACCCAAACTCATTTGGTGCACCACTCTTCACTAGGTCCCCTTGAGCTTTTAGAGAGCCTCAAGTGAATGTGAAGAGGGTATGACCAAATTACCCATGGATTAAGCAAAAATTTGTTCTATGGCCTAGGGTAGGATGGTAATTTTAATAATTTTTCACATTGGATGTGTTGGGTATGTGGATAAATTAGGTTTTCCCAAGTTTGAGATTTGGAATTCATTTGATAGGGTTTGGCTCATGTTGACCCATTTAGGTCAAAATGGGTCAACTTAGTCAAGTTGACCAATTGGTCAAATTGGGTCAAATTGGGTCAAGTTCATATGACCATTTGCAATGTTTTGGTGGCTTTGGTTTGATTCAATTTGGTATAGTTTTGAATTTGGCTCATATGATTCATTTAGGTCCAAGTTGACCTATTTGACCCATTTGACCTATTTGAGCTAGGTCAAGGGTAGGTTTAGGTTAGTTAGTCATAGGAGTGGATTGGTATCTTTGTTTCCAATCAATTTTGGTTAAGTTTCAAATTTGGCTCAACATGACCCCTTTAGGTCAAGTTGGTCTAAGGTCAATTGGGCTAAGTTAGGTCTAGTTGGCCAATTGAGTTTTGGTTAAGTTCAAAAGTTATTTGGAATGAACTTGACCCATTGGTTTGGATCAATTTGGCTTAGATCAAGTTTTGACACATTTTGACCCTTTAGGTCAAAATGGGTTAACTTGGGTCAAGTGGCCAATTGCTAGGTTAGGCTCAAGTGTTGGCTTGGTCAAGTTCAAACATAGGTCATGAGTGAACTTAGATCAATGGTTTCAATCAATTTGGCCTATGGTGGAATTTGGCTATGTTAAGTTTTTTCATTTTGGGCTAAGTGTTGACTTGGTCAACCCTTAGGTTTGGCTTGGTTTGACCCAATTTGATTGATTGATCATCCCATGATGAGATGAGAGGTAAATATGAGTTTGGTTCAATCCAATTTGGTTAGGATTAAAATTTGGCTCATAAGGGTACTTTAGGTCACTTTGGGTCAAGTGAGCCTAAGTGGTCAAATGGCTTGGTCAAAGCTTGATTTGAGCTTGATTGATCTTGTATATGGACTTATGATTGAAATATAAATCTATTTACAAGTGATTTGAAGTCAAATGGGTTTTGATCCATTTGATAATTTCATATTCAAAGGAAGAATATGAAAGGGTTTTGGATTTGATTTTTGACTTAGGTTTTGATTGAGTGATTGAAGTTTGGATTTATATGAGTTCAAGATTGTATGGTTGATTGAATCATGAGAGAAAATCAAGAGTTTTGCTTGATTTGAAATTGATTTGGCTAAGTTCAAGATTTTGACTTGAAAGGCTTAGATTGGATTTTGAGTTGATTTGAGTTTGATTTTGGAATAGGTTTTGATTGTTTGAATTTATATTTCATTTATATGTGAATATAAATGAGAATATAAATTGATCATGAGCAAGGATTTGAAGTGGTTTAATCATGATTTAGGCTAAGTCCATTAAGAAGGTTTTAAGGGACTTAGGAAAATTTTGGAGTTTAAAGTTTGAATTTTTGAATTTGGTTTGATTGATTTATATTTATATTTCATTTATATATGTGAATATAAATGAGAATATAAAAGAATTATGTGAAAATCCCATGACTTTGAGATGGTTTGATCAAGATTTAGGCTAAGTCCATTAATGGAAAATTAAAGACTTAAGGAAATTTTAAATTGAGAATTTAATTTGAGGGTTGGATTTGATTGATTTATATTTATATTTCATTTATATATGTGAATATAAATGAGAATATAAATGAGTTTTGAGAAAATCTCATGAGTTTGAATTGATTTGATCAAGGTTTAGGCTAAGTCCATTAATGGAAAATTAAGGGACTTAAGAAAATTTCATGAATTGATTTGGAATTTTGAGTTTAGTTTGATTGATTTGAATTTATATTTCATTTATATATGTAAATAAAATGAGAATATAAATGAATTATGAGAAAATCTCAAATATCTGATTAGTTTTGATCATGATTTTGGTTAAGTCCTTATGGGAAGATTAAGGACTTAGGCAAAATTTGGACTTAGGAATTTTTGATGAATTTTGATCATGGGTTTCAATCATAGATTTCAATCATGGATTTGATTTGAGTTTGGAGGAAATCAAATAGAATTGATTTGGAGTTTGACTTGAAAGAAGGAAAGTGAGGAATGGTTTAAGCTAAGGGTAGGAAGTTTTCCTAACACCCCTAAGGCATGACCTATGGCTAACTTTCTAAGTCTCTAGGGTTAGGTTGAGTGTCCACCTAATCACTAGATGTGTCTTAAGACTAAGGAACTCTTAATGTCTAAGAGGAGTCCTATGTCTAAGATGGAGGGGTTGAGAGCTCATCCAAAAAATGAGGTCAACAAAGGCTCCAATAGTGGTGTGATGACAAAGGAACACACATATTGGTGTTGACCAAAATGATCAACAACACCGAGAGATCAAGCACTAACAAAAAACAATCTATCCTAACCCAAGGAAAAGAAAGAATCTAGCTTAGTGCAATGGTTTTCTTATGTCCAAGACATAAGAGAGAGGGAAGAATCCACTAAGGGATAGAGTGTGAACCTTCCACTAGGGAAGTAAGTTCAATTCATCCACAAGGGGATGAAAGGTTTGATTTGATTTGAATCTCACTAAGGAGAAAAATATTTGATTTGTTTCACTGGGGAAGAGGGTTGAATTTGCTTTGAATTTTTGTTAGGTTTAGATTTTGAATGAACCCTGTTGGTTTGCAATAGACTGCACTAAGTAGAAGCCATGGAGGCTAAGACCTAACTCAGATTTACCAATCCAAAGGGGTAGTCTACTAAACACATAGTAGGACTAGCCAACCAAAGGGATGCCTTTTGGGTATATACTAGGAAGAAAGCATAGTAGACTTACATCCTCCAAAGTAGAGACCACTAGGTAATCTATTGGCAAGTAACAGATTGAACCTACCTAATTATTAAGTGAATGCCACTGGGGACTTAAATCAGCTCAAAGATAGTCAAAATTAATTTCATTTTTAGATTTTTTTTATTTTGATTATGATGGATCCCATGGGTTTGTGATGAAGCAGTGGGGCCATGGAAGCCTAGACCTAACTTAGATCAATTCAAAGGGAGTAGTTACCAACCACAAGGTAGAACTATCCAACAAAGGGAAATCCATTTTGGTATACAATGGCCAAGTCTTAAGAAGAAAGCAGGGACTCACATCTTCTAGAAATAAGGAACCATTGGTGATTGGTTGCTTTGAAACAAAGAAACGACCTAGGTGACTATTAAGTGAATGCCACTGGGGACTTAAATTAGCTCAAAGATAGTCAAAATTGATTTTATTTTAATTTTTTTGTAGATTCCATTGGTTTGCGATGAATCATACTGAGAAGGATTTTATAGAAGCCTAGACCTATCTCAGATTTACTGAACCAAAGGGAGTAGCTTCCCGGGCGATGGGAGAACAATCCAACCATAAGGGTTCCTTTCATTTTGCAATGATCAATTGAAGGGAAGAAAGCTTAGGGACTTACATCTTCCACTAGAAAAGATCACGGGTGATTTACTTTGGACAACAAATCAACGACATAGGGCTCATGGGTTTGACAATCATGCTAGAAAGAATGCATAGTCTTACATCTTCCAAAGTGGAATGACGGGTAACGCTTATGACAAAATAGATTGAACCCAACCTACGGGTGACTAAGGAGTGAGTACCGACCCAGGGATTTATCTCAACTCAGGTTATTAAGTAATTCCTATAGGGAGTTCTGCTGACACTGCCCTAAAGATAGGATGCTACTTGGGAGAAGGGGCCCTTTGGGGGCTTGAATTTCTAATCCACAAGCAAATTAATTTTAATTATTTTAGTTTATTTGTTTTAACGTAGACCCTATTAGTTTGGGAGGGATCAAACTAAGAAGGAGCTTATATTAGCCTAGACCTATCTCAGATTTACTGAACTAAGGAAAAATATGCGCATCCATTGAATAAATTTTTCAACCACATGGGTGGCTATTAGGAAAGGGGAACTGTCCAACCTAAGTAACTTGGGTAGTGTATAAATGGGGTCTCAAAGGACATGATCCAAAAAAAGTGCCTGCAGGGGATGGGGCCTATAAGGGCTTAATCCAACACCTTGGAGAAGATGACATGGCTAGTCATATATCCAATAGATATTTGGTGTCCAACTCAAGGAGAAAGCACGGGGACTCATATCTACCAAGAGTGGTGTACTACTAGAGTCAATAGTGAAATCAACCAACCTAAGGTGCTTTTGCAACAATCACCAAGGAAGAAAGCGGGGACTCACATCCTCCTATAGTAAGACCGCTGATAGTCATCTTTGATGAAAGTATTCAACCCAGGGCGACTACTGAGTGAATGCCACTAGGGGACTTGTATCAACTCAAATGTAGTCAAGAGGAAAGGAGACTCTAGGGGACTTATCCTAAACCTCAAATATACCCGACCTAGTTAGAGCATGATGGCTAGTTCAAGAAGAAGGCACGGGGACTCACATCTTCTTAAATGAAGTTAATGATGAGGTAGATTACTGGTTGGGTAGTGAAGACTACCATACTAACAAGATGCTCATTAGTTTGTAATGATCAAGTTAGGAAGAAAGCATGGGGACTCACATCCTCCAACAAATGACCACTTGGGTGACATACTGGTGAGGTAGCACAGACCACCTAGAAAGCTAATGAGTGAGTGCCAGAGGGGCTTGCTCCCATATCAAAATAACTTGAGAAAAAAGATTTGTGTTTGTTGTATGCATGTGTTAAAAGGAATAGGATGCCTTTGGGGGACTCTAACACCTACCTTAAACACACAAGGGGTTTGGGTGAAATGATGCCACAGATGGAAAAAAGGATTCCCATTAAAAAAGGATACTGCTTGGGTTCTCTCACACCTGAAATAGGATGCCTCTCAGGTTCTCTTACACCTATTATAATAGCATCATGAGATTGTGTTTATGTTGTGAAAGAGGGATAGGATGCCATTAGGGGACTCTTATAGCTACCCTAAACACATCAGAGATACAAGACAAGCAAACACCACTTCAAAAAGAAGAGAAGATTTGATGAATGGAATCAGATTTTTTTTTGTTCTTTTTATTAATGATTTTTTCAAACATGATTTATTTCATGGGTAATATTTCATTAGATATAGCCAATTAATTGGAAGCATCGGTGTTCCCCTTTATAATCAATAAGTGATAAGATCCTCCTTGGTAGGTGTTTTCTATGACATAGGGCCTTCCTGGGTTCAAACTTGCCTCCCATCTTTTGACAACAATTGTCTCCTTTGGACTAACACAAGTTCTCCTACTAAAAGACCTAGGAAGACCAACTATTTGTGAGCTTGAATCATTTTGGCCTTGTACAACTCGAGGTTCTGCATGCCCAAGGTGACTCCTCCAAACCTTTGAGCTCTTCTAACAACTTTGCATTATGCTCTGTAGTGATCTTGTTACCCAATTATATCTTTAGTGAGGGGATTTGAACTTCTAAAGAAAGAACAGCTTCAAACCCACACACTAAGGAAAATGGGGTAGAGTTAGTTGGGGTCTGGTATGTGGTGCGGTAGGCCCATAAGGCTTCAACTAATTGCTCATTCCACTATCATTTGTTATCATCAAGAGTCTTCTTCAGTATTTGGATGAGAGTTTTGTTGAATGCTTCTGCTAAGCCATTAGCTCTAGGGTAGTAGATGGTGGAGTATCTCTAATCTATATCATGTCTTCTGGAAAAGTTGTAGATCTTCATGCTTTTGAATGATGTACCATTATTTGATATAATTCATCTAGGCACAAACCTATATACATATGGGTTCCTAAAATTGAAGCTCATGGTGAGCTATGACCTCTTTGAGTGGGATGGCTTCTGCCCACTTGGAAAAGTAGTCGGTGGAAGCTAATATGAATCGATGCCCCTTTGAAGAAGGAGGATCGATTGGACCACAATGTTGGTACCCCAACACTCAAATGTCCATGAGGCCAATGTACGGTGTAGAATGTTGGGTGGTTGGTGGAGGACCACATCGTGCATGGGACACTGATGACATATCCTAGCTACATCCATGTAGTTTGTGATCATCGAAGGCCTGTAGTATCCTAGTCTCTTGATCTTCATCTTCCTCTTCGGACCAGATTGATGAGCTCCGTATAGACCTAAATGTACCTCGATTATAATTCCATTGGCTTCGAGTTTGTCTAAATAATGTAACCACACTTGGTCAAATGATCGTTGGTATATGGTGCCATCAACAATAATGTAGGAGAGAGCTCGCTATTTCACCTGATGGGCTTGTGACTTTTCTTGAGGTAGTTTATGGTGTTCAAGTAATCTATGAATGGTTGCCCAATCCATCTCCTTGTCCATTTTGGCAATGGCCATCCCCTTCAAGAGAAAGTCTCATGAGTTTAAAGATCAATAAGAGATAGGACTCTATTTTGGACCCTTATTGAAATGGACTCATCTTCGACATGCCAATTCTTTGGCAAGTTTGACCAAAGCAAGCATTGCTTCTCTCCTCGAAACCTTGTAGATGGTGACTTCAAGAATGGGGCCAAGCTTCATGGTATACTAGTGTAATGGGGTTGGGTTAGACTTAGGACCCTAATCAAGTTGATGACCAATTGAGAATCTCAAAAGATGTTGATTCTCTTGACACTAATAGTGATGGCCAACTCAAGATCAACAATCAAAGCCTCATACTCAGCTTCATTGTTAGTGTAGGGGTTGGAAAGATAGTATGAGAATCTCATCACATTACAGTTTGGAGTTAGAAGAACTATTCTTACCCTTGCCTTTCCTGGGAGAATAGATCGTGGTGTTTCACCTTTATGAAAATAAGCTGCACCATCAAAATACATCTCCCATCAGCAATTGTCGGCCTCCCTTAAGTTCAAGATTTGTTCATTGGGGAGATCATCTCTAAGCAGAGAATCAGCAGGAAGTGTGTGTGCTATTAAGAAATCTGCTAGTGCTTGTCCTTTTACTGCACGGAGGGGTACAAATGTGTTGTCAAACTACGAAAGAATCATGGACCAATGAGCTAAATGTTTGGATAGTTGTCATGAGATATTGAAGTGGATTGGTTTGAGAGATCAAGTTCACCTTATGAGAAAGCATGTAAAGTCATAGCTTCTGAGATGCAAAGATTAAAGCTAGACAATGCTTCTCAATAGGTGGATAGTTTGCTTCAGTAGGGATTGAATGATGGCTGAGGTAGTAGAGTTCTCTCTCCTTCCCTTCATCATTAGCTTGGGTCAATAGAGCATCGAGAGAGTCATCCAATGCAGCAGTGTAGAGACTGAGTGGCCTGACCGGTATTAGGCCTGTTAGAACTGGTGGCTTCACCAAGTACTCTTTGATGTCATCAAAAGCATATTGGAACTTATCATCCCACTTGAACTTGCCATCCTTTTTGACAAGTGCTGAGAATGGCTTGCATCTCCCTAATAGGTTTGAGATAAAGCATCTTAGATAAACCAACCATCCTTGAAAGGATCTGAGTTGAGTTAAACTCTTAAGAGGTGACATTTCTAAGATAGCTTTTGATCTTTAGGGTCCATTTCTATTCCCCTGTCAACAACAAACCTAAGAATTTTTACTCAATGCACACTTCAAGGGATTCATTTTGGTTATATTATCTTAACCATTTGAAAACTACTCAAGTCAAAGAGGTTGTCTTCCTTTTCTCTGCTTTTGACTACTAGATCATCAACATAGCACTCAACCTAATGGTGGATGAGTTCATTGAAGATCTGAGTCATGGCCGATTGGTATGTAGCACCCATAGTTTTAAGCCTGAAAGGCATGACACTATAACATAAGATTTCGATCAAGGTGTCAAAAGTAATGTTTATTTCATCTTTAGGAGACATCTTGATTTGGTTATAGCCAAATGACCCATCCATGAAATTGAAGACTGCATGAGATGATGCGATGTCCACCATTTATTCTGGTATAGGAAGAGGAAACTCATCCTTAAGACATGCCATGTTTAAGTCCCTAAAATTAATGCAAATGTGAATTTGTCCATTCTTCTTCTTAACTGGGATGACGCTAGCTAACCAGATAGGATATTTCTTCATAAAACCAAACATTGATCAATTTCTTGACTTTAAAAAATGACTGTTTCAATTTCTATCATTCGCCTAGGAGCTTGATTAATAAGGGTAACATTAGGTCTATGTTATTGTGGATTGCCATGGAGATAATCCAAGCATTTCTATAACTCCATGCAAGAAGTCTTTAAACTCAATCAATAGCTAACTAAGTCATTGGTTTCTTCATTTAGCAAGCAATGAACCGATGTATATCAGATTTTCTTCTCATCCATGTTGATTTCTTTAAGCTTGTCATTATGGAATGAATCCTTCAAATTTTGGTGGTGCCTCTTTAACTTAGAGATCATCTGGATCATCCAAGATTTCTAAACACACATTCTCATAAGAGTTGGGGATGTGTGAGAAGAACCTATCAAACTCCAAATGGTTGGTAAGAACTAGGCAATAATATTCGTCATCAACCAAACCCACTATACTGAATCCTAGTCTTGTTCTTGATTATGCTTCCCTGTATGTATTACTTCATAGCTTTTTGAAGTATTCTGACCTGTGCTTGGACCATGTGTGAGGAACTAAATCTTTCTATATAAGATTTTGAACACAAGATGAGTAAAAGTCAAAAGGTAATTCCATTAATTCTTTAAAAGTATCTTCCTCAAGCTCTACATCAACTTCAGGGCTTGAGGATGATGATCCCAAAAAGAAATTCTTCTGCTTCATGTCACTGGAAGACTTATGAACTTTCTTAACTACTAAACCTTTAACTTTTTGAGATGTATGTGAGGTAAGAGCTAAGGTTCTCAGCTGTTGCCTAATAGTTTCATATAAATCGTATTTGAATACTTTTCTTTGCTTGGAGGTATGGTCTTCATCTCTATCTAGATCAAAAGTCACCTCCAATGAACCCACTGAGAGGGGTTGGCTAGTATACTAATCATATTGGACTCATCCTCTGAGCTGGATTCCAAGTCTATTTGAATAGTAGGGGTACTCCTATGAACGGAACATAATCATTCTAAAGGCCAACTAGGGGGTCTCCCATGAATACCTCTGTTTCTTCCTCTACCTCTACAAGTGGAGGTTGAGCCATCTACCCACATGTCCATATGATGGAATGAACTGGTGGAATGTGATGTGCGGATCTACTTCTTCTTCAATTCCCCTTTCTTGCTCACTTCAACTTTTATTTTTCTTTTCATTTTTTTTATCTTTTTTGTTATTTTATTTTCTATTTCTTTTGTTTTTGCATTTGAATTTTTCCCAAGTTCATGGGAAAGGGCATTTTAGGAAGATAGTAGGTCATCCTCATAAATCTCAACTTCTAAGAAATGGCTTTTCATCTCCGTGACATGATTTTCCATCTTTTCAAAACTTAATGCACCATGATGGATGATGAACGATCTATTCTAATGTATCCAAGGCCTACCAAGCAAAATGTGAATGAAGTATTCAAATCAAATGTAGAACTTAGCTTTTCAGTCTTCTAGTCACCTATCTCAAAGGTAACACTATAGAAAGCTCTCACCTTCATAAATCTTCTCAACATCATCCTATCTCCTTAGTATAGACATGTCAATCTTCAAAATAAAGGTCTTTAGACTCATAAGTTCATGATGAACCCAATCCATGAGAATCTAGTAAAATTCCATGTTAATTGTGATGAGAGGGATGTTGTTCCAAATCTCCCAAAAGAAGGTCATCATCTATGAAGGTGATCTCTTCTTCTTTTGTATAATGTGCTTTCACCTATGATCCTGAGCAGCATATTTTAAGATGAAGGAGTAATTAGTGATTCCCTCATCTCTTTGAATCACAAGAACATCATACTAGCTTAGATGGAACTTTCTTAGATGAGAAAAGATGTGTTAATTTTTAAGTTCTTACAAGATATCGGGGTGGAGCATCGTGGAAGCTTCATCTTTAATACCAATTACTTATTTATCTTGAGGTGTCTGATATTGGTAGAGCCTTGCCACTACAAGTTGAGTTCTTGAATCTCTTGAGGTAAGGTGGAAGGTTCACCACTGCTCACCTATAGTTTCTTTGGGATAAGATATTCCATGTCTCAAGAGGTGAACCTATAGTTCTTATTGGATAACTAATCGGGAAGATCAAACTTGTTATGAGACTTGATGAAAGCATCTTGAATGAAGAAGTAACCTCAAAAGTGACATTTGTAATTCAAACTAGTTTTATTTTAATTTCTTGAATTATTTGGCTAGTAAATCACAAAGAGGTAAAGATTTGATTCCCTTATTAAAAGAGTTCTTAACTAGAAGAAGAAGCAGCTAAAAATGGAAGAAGTCACCTAAGATGTGGTGTATGCGGCATGGAGGTTTTGGTGGAGGCCAGTAGGGCTACCTCGATGGTGGTAAAGGAGGTGGAGGCTGCCAAGGTCATGGTCTCTTGAATTGATCTCTAGCTAGCTGCTTCCCCTTATCAACCACTACTACTACTCCTAGCTTCTTCTCACAGACCTTCTATGGCTTCTGCTTAGGAAACTGATCTTGAAAAGGCAAATGTTTGGCCTCCTTGTATTAGCTTGATTAGCTTCTCAAATATCTTGATAGTGAAGCCCTTAAGCATGAAGGTGCCATGGATATTCTTCAAGAGAATCTCAATGGCATGTTGTTATAATGTAGTTCACACTTCATACTGAGCCATCAAGAATATAATCAACAAGGACTCACTAGGTGTTTTTTACAATGAGATCACCTACAATAACCCTTTCTAAGCTCAAATCTCTAATGAAGAGTTGCTAACTCAACAAATGTCTTTACTAAACCATTGGATAGTTCAAAGATACCAAAGTAATACCCACTAGGCTACTAATGAAAAGGAAAAGTGAGCATCAGCCACCCATGTGTAAACAATAAAATGTGCTGTATCTTGCATCGAGTTTCCACTACCATCAAAGCTTTTGAATGAAGGAGGCATAAAACCTTGGGATATTGGATATTATTGAATTCCTCTAGGTAGGGTCAACCCTTTGGAATTATGATCCTCCCTGGGCTTGAGCCAAAGCTTCCTTCACCTATTGCTCAACCATGGATTTTATATCTTTTTCTTGTATGGAGGTACTTTCCACTACCTTCTTATACAAGCTAGTGCTACCTTGCTCAATGAGAGGTAGAGTCTTGACTGGGTCCAAGACATGCACTAACTCAGATGTCATCACTATAGTAAGATGAACTAAATGAGCTTGCTCAAGAACCAAAGCTAACAAGTCCTGTAATATTGTGCCATCCTATCAATGCTCATCCTTCGCCTCAACCGATGTCGAGGGTGATTCTGTGGTGTCTCCTTGATCAACCTCATCATCCCATGGCTTGTTGTTCCTAAGAAGAGATCCTCTAGTGTCAACCATGCAATCCAGAAGTCTCCATCAAGTCATCTTCATTGGGATCTCTTTCTCTTCATCGACAAGGTGTACCCCAAGATCTCCTTCTTTTTCATGAAATAATGTGCAACTATCTCATCTAAGGAATGATCCAACTCAACAGGTACAAATAGTTTAGGCTACTGGTGTGATCCTTGCACCGAGGCATCAACCTCCCGCCACTTGGAGAGTCAATCTTGTGTGGACTGTACTCATTGGATGAATAATACTCCTGACGGCTATTGGCTACAAGAGGGGTAACAATCTTAGGATGTTCCACTACCACGCGCTAGACCGGCATCTGGAATATCTATAATAAGAACCATTTCCACCACCGTATATGGAGTTGGTGAAGGGATGACCATGATGCTTCTCGCACTCTTTCGCACCACCACTGGGCAAAAGGTCAGAGAGCTTGGCCTACCACAATGGGTGGTGTAGAAGGGTAGATCCTTGGCCATAGCCAGATCACCAATGGGGTGTGATTTTCCTCGGATACACCCTTCATGGTCTTAGATGGAATGGGAGATGCTATAACCTACATTGGTGATGGTGGATGATGGGTAGAGTGGTCGGGTGGAGACACCACCAACTCTATGCAGGAACCCTCTTATGGTGGCTAGTCCCAGTAAAATACTATCGTTATGGTTGACACGGGTAGCACATCGAGCTGAAAATCAATCAAAGTGTAGCGACTAACCAACCTCCATCGCTCCTGCTAGTAACATGTTGTATGGGCCTCAGCCCTCCAGAAAATCCTCCCCAGGGATAATAGATCAAGATCAAACTAAGTGCCGACTGAAGCATCCAGATGCTCACTACCTAGCATAAAATAGATGAGGCGATGACCTCCTACTCTAGAACCTTGAAAGTGCACCATGAGGAGGTGATGATCCTCTTGACATCCTCTTTATGAATCTAGAGAGAGGATGGAACTAGTTTTCTATAACCAGTGGTGAAGTGATAACAGAAACTCATCCATGACTAATCGAGATGCTGCCTCTAGCTCCCTGGCTATCCGGGTGTGGTACCGCTTGATCATGTGGTTCTTATTCCTACACTATGTATGGGTAGGATGGGAGGAGTGTGACTACCCATACTCAAATGTGGGAGGCAAACCGAGCCAGGGAGCCTTACCCTGAGGGTAGACAGGTGTACCAGCACTGGGCAACAGCAACTCGGGATGAACTACAACTAGTATTGTTGACTACTACACTATAATAATAAAAGTTTGTGGTACATCCACAGCTTTCATGTTCAGTGAGGAGACATCATAATCAGAGGGTAAGTCAATCCTGATGACTGGCTTCTGCTCTGTCACCTTGGTCCTGCTAACTATGGTGAGGGGAGTGCCCTCACAAGTGATCCTGGCTCCCTGAAATCCTCGTCCAAAGTGAATCAGGTGAGTATGGTCCATATAGAAAAAGTCAGCCTTATCTAAAGCTAGATCCATACCGTGGGGGAAGGTGAAGACAAACTTCTGAGAACCAGCCATTTCAACAATAATAGAAATTGAACTATACTATGTGACTTAAAAGATGCAATGAGAAATGAACTTGTATCGATTTCATCTCCATAGATTTTGAATTTTGAATTTGAAAATTTGAACCCACATCCAACAACTTGAAAGTGTTAAGTGTTCAAATGGATTTGAGAAGATTGATTGAAAGAAGAATTGAATATGAATCCAACTCCAACAAATTTAGGTATGTTGAAATATGGATTCAAAATTTTTTATAAGGATGCTTCCATAAGTTCATGTTTGTCTTGAATTTGAATTTTGATTTAAGGACCCTTCTTTAAGAAATTTGGGTATGTTAAAGTAAGGTTCAAATTGATTTTATTTTTGTTTGATTATTTTGGAATTTTACTTGCTTAGCAAATTTAGGTATGCTAAGTGAAGTGTTTGAGGGATTCTCACTTAGCAAATTTAGGTATGCTAAGTGAAGAATCCAAGTGTGTTTTGTTTAATTTTTGAAAATAGGATACTTAGCAAATTTAGGTATGCTAAGGAAATCCTAAGTGTTTCATTTTTGTTTTGATGTTTTGATTTTTAAAAAGGGTAGGATCCTTAGCAAATTTGGTATGCTAAGGGAATCCTAAGTGTTTCATTTTTTTTTTGATGTGATTGAAAGTGGAGACTTAACTTTAGCAAATTTGGTATGCTAAAGATGAAGTCCCACTTAGTTTTGTGAAATGGAAATTTTCCTTAGCAAATTTGAGTATGCTAAATGAAATTCCAAAGGATGTATTCAAAATTTTTGATTTGTTTTATTTTTTTGAAAATGGAAACTTCTCCTTAGCAAATTTATGGAAGTTCCAAAGGTGTTTGAGAACTTTGTTTTGATTTTTGGAAACTTCACTTAGCAAATTTCAATATGCTAAATGAAGTTCCAAAATATGTTTTGAAAATTTGATTTTGATTTGGAAACTTCACTTAAAATTTGAGTATGCTAAATGAAGTTCCAAATATGTGTTTGAAAATTTTTTTTGGATTTTGAATTTGGAGATTTCAATTAACAAATTTGGGTATGTTAAATGAAGTTCCAAAATGTGTTTTAGAAAATTTTGATTTTGATTTGGAGATTTCACTTAACAAATTTGGGTATGTTAAATGAAGTTCCAAAATGTGTTTTAGAAAATTTTGATTTTGGATTTGGAGATTTCACTTAACAAATTTGGGTATGTTAAATGAAATTCCAAAATGTGTTTTAGAAAATTTTGATTTTGATTTGGAGATGTCACTTTAACAAATTTGGGTATGTTAAATGAAATTCCAAATGTGTTTAGAATTTTGAAAGTATGATTTTGATTTTGATTTTGATTTGGAGATTCACTTAACAAATTTGGGTATGTTAAGTGAAGTTCCAAATGTGTTTAGAAAATTTTTGGATTTCAGATTTGGAGATTTCACTTAACAAATTTAGGTATGTTAAATGAAATTTCAAATGTGTTTAAAATTTTGAAAGTATGATTGTTGATTTTGTTGATTTGGAAACTTCACTTAACAAATTTGGGTATGTTAAATGAAATTCCAAAATATGTTTAGAAATTTTGAATTTTGGACTTGGAGACTTCACTTAACAAATTTGAGTATGTTAAATGAAATTCCAAAAATGTGTTTGAAAATTTTGATTTTGGATTTGGAAACTTCACTTAACAAATTTGAATATGCTAAATGAAGTTCAAAAAATGTGTTTGAAAATTTTTTTATTTTGGATTTGGAAACTTCACTAGCAAATTTGAATATGCTAAATGAAGTTCCAAAATGTTTGAAAATTTTAAAATATGATTAAAAGTTTTAATATTTTGAAAAGAGGACTTCCATTCAACAAATTTAAGTATGTAGAATGGAGATCAATCTTATTTTTTTGAAATGTAAAATTTTTGTTTTGTATGTGATTGTTGCTTTTTGAAAGAGAAGAATTCCAACTTAAAACATATGTGAGATATGTTCAAGTGGGATTTCCTAAATGATATTTATTTTTAGTTGGGAATGAAATCTTCATTTAATAGTTTTGAATATATTAAATGAAGATATTCATATGTGCTTTTAAAAGTTTAATTTTGTTTGAAATGATCTTTCCATTCAATAAGTGTGAGTGTATTGAATAGAAAGATTCATGTGTGCTTTTAAAACTTTATGATTATGATTTTGATTTTGAGAAGATGATTGTTCATTTTATTTTGAAAATGAAATCTTCATCAAAGTGAATTGAAAGAAGATGTTCATTTGTGATTTTGGAAAATGTTGTTAGTTTTATTTTTGAAAATCCTTACATGTAACAATTAGAATTGTTAAATGAGGGGATTATTTTTGGAAAATATTTTATTAAATGCATTTTGAAAAGGTGCTTTTGAAAAAAAAAGTTCTTATGGAAGATTTTTTTGTCTTTATTATTTTAGAATGAACCTTCCTTATCATGAAAATGATAATGAGGAAGTCTTTAAGATGTTTCTTTTATTTAGATCTTTTCATTTTAACCCATTGGAGAATTATTTTTAAGACCAACAAGGAATGCTTAAAACTAAAATGTTGGGAACTTAAGAATGAAATGAGCTAAGTGCCAATGGAAAGAAAGATAGTTAGATTCATACCAAAGTACAAACCTATTGATACTCAAGATGGTCATTTTCCAAAGATGGAGAACCATCCTAATGCAAGAAAAAACTATGGTGAAAATTCTATAGGAGTCCCCTTTCAAATGTTAAATGAAAGAGACAAGACCTATTGAAATTCTTTTAAATAATGTAGATGTAGATGTACTTATTATGTGATGATGCATAGGAATAGTGTACTATCTAAAGGCAAAGTCACTCCCTTTAAGGACTTAATCACCTCAAAAGGCTAAGGATGATGGCATGCATATGCAAGCTTCAAATTTACATGAAAAGTAAAAATTTATTTTAAATTTTTAAGTTCCTTTAAGCAGCCCCATAATTAATTACATCCTAAGAAATGGGATTCTTTAGAAAAATCAATTAAGGTAAATGATTTATCTTTGAAGATTTCAATAGGAAGGACTATCAATTGATTAGTTTATTTTGAAAGGTCAAATGGGATTGATCAAAAGAGTTATTATCAAAGCCAAAATGGATTTGATACCCATATGCTAGGAAAAGAGTATCTCAAACTATCATGGTTAGGCTTTTCATTTTTATTGATTTAGTTTATTTGAGTTGTATTTTAAATTAGAAATTTAGACTTAAGATTCCTTAACACAAGATTAAGAAATGCCTAAGAGGTGTGGAATTATGCTTATGGCCTCCAAGGGGCAATCATAACCTAAATTTAGGGAGCTTATACAACTAAATCTAAAGCAAAATGGGTAATTGGTTTGCCTCCACAAGAGGACAAACCAACAATGGACTTATAACCTGGGGTGGCAAAAAACTCCTCTATTTTAAATACATGTAGGCAAGTCTATGCTTATGCAAGATAGCTAGACATTTATTTAGAAAGAGACTAAGTCCTTAAACTCACTCCCTAAAGGACTAGATCATGTAAAGGGCATGCTTCAAATGACCTAAATCTAATGCTTCAAATTTCTTTTATTTTTATTTTATTTTGGCAAATTATTTTGACTTGGCTAATAATTCATATGTAATGCATGAGAAAGAAAGTTATTGGCCAAAATCTGAGAAAGGAGGTGATTTTCACCATGGCTCTCATGGTTAAAAGTTTCTCTAGAAAATATGGAAGCCCTCCAATCAAGAGTGAAAGATGCATTTGTGCACGATATTACAAAGCTCATCCAACTAAAGGGGTTGCTAATTCTTTAACTTGATTTTAAACCTAAGCTTTAGTGAGGTTATGAATTTCTTTTAATTTTATTTTGAGTTGTTAAGTTGGGTAAAGATTTATTTTTTAAGGAAAGAAACTAGAAAAGCATGCCATAATGCACAAACTAAACAAATCAACAACCAATTTATAAAGCTAATCATAAAAGAATAAAAGGATTATTCACCACCCAACAAAATATTCAAATGTGGCAAGATCGCTTATATACAACCCATTAAAAAATGAATGAAATTACAATTAAGCAAGGAATTCATTGTTGTGTGGATCTTCAAGCTTTATTTCTTCTTTCTTCTTTTCTTCTTTCTTCTTTTCTTCTTTGATTCCTTCTTTTGGATGGCTGAAGGTTGATGCTCCAAGGCTTCACATGGTACATAAGATAGGATCTTATGACCAATGCTCATCCTAATCCCATAAATCATTTAAAATCCTAATTCATAAATTTACATGGAAAGAAAGAATGGAAATATAACTAACACTTAAAAAAAGAAAGGTTAGCTAAAATAAACCACAAATCCCAAGCATGTATATTGGACTTATCACCACACATGACTAAGTCCACCAACCTATTGGATTATGCTTTATAAACACAAGAAAAAAGCATTTATATTTTTTATTTATGATAGCTAAGCAAAATTCAAAAAGAATAGTTTAGATTAAGAATGTTACCATTCATTCTAGTATACAAACATATAGTCTAAAACATATATCACAAAATAAAACAAACATCAAATGGACCATAACTAAGGGTATAAGTGGTGACTTAGGCAAATGTGTGCTTTGAAGGTTTGTGGTATGCTTGTATCCAGGTTCAAATTTTCTAAGTGTGAAGAACATGTTCAACTTATAGGAGGTTTCATTTAAGTTTTTTTATTTTGGGTTGATTTTATTTCATGTTTGATTTGGTTTTAAATGGATCCTACAATTAATTACTAAGTTATAGGGAAAGAGAACTTCTCTTTCCTTAACCAAGTAATTTCTAAAGTAGATTCATATTTTAGTTTTATTTAGGTGAATGTTTTTGATTAAATATTTTAATTAATCATAAGTTTAGATAAACTCTAAACAAACCTATTCAAAAAAAGAAAGGCATTTTAAGATTAAATAAAATGAATCAAAATTTACATAACACATTACTTCCTTTCTTTCCCACATATATAACATGCATTGGATGGACCCTAAGCATATCTTATATAATTGAGTATTTAACATACTTTATGATGCATTTAAGTAATTCATTTAAAGAATTTAGAGTTTTCTATGCATGATTTTCATTAGTAGAAAATGTTTCCTTATCAAAATTTTATATACACATGAAAGTAGAAACATAAGTGAGTTAACATTGTTAACAGAGGTGTAGGTACAAGACCTACTTAGGTACTTAAATCCTCACAACCTCATTGTGACTAATATAACTTTCCTTAAATACAAACATATGTATAAAATAAATGAAATGGAAATGCAAATGCATTTGGATTCATTTTATTTATGCAATTTTATGCTAGATAGGTAACCTTCTTAAGTGGTAGCATGAGATGAATATGATATGGAATTAGGTGAGTGTTAGGTTCTTTTCAAATGAATCATACACCTCACCAAATTCTATTCAAAACTATTCTAATATAAGAAACCTATGCTAAGCATACCTTTATATTCTTTACATGCAAGCTTATAATTAAAGTGAGTAGCACATTTAGATTTGGTATTTGATTTAAATGTTTGAAAATAATTTGGATTTAATAATGATAATAGCCATTCATACTTCTACTTTAGCCAACACATGAAAATTTGACATAAAGTAAACAATTTCATTTTAAAACTTGAATTTTTAAATTATGAATGCATGAAATCACATCACATACAACTTTAAGATGTTGGGGAAAAATTTAAAAGCAATGAAAAATGTAAACAAGTTCACTTTAAATCCTAAAGACATTCTTATAGAATAAGAAAGTTTAAAATAAATCAAAGTGAATTAAATGTGATTTTTTTGTTTAGTTTGGAGTTTGATTTAATTTTGAAAAGGTGAGATGAGTTTGTTGTTCCTAACCCATTCCACATGTGTTTGATATTTTGTTTAATTTTAGATAATTAGATCCATTTTATGCATTAATTAGGTTAAGGTATGAATTAATTACAATTAATCCTTTACCTACACCACATTAGAATAATTAACCAAATAATTATGATCAATGAGATGACATAAAACTCACAAGGAATTTAAATGTAATGCACCTAAAGAAAGAGGCCTAATCAATTTGGCTCACAATTAAAATTAATTAAGGTTTAGCAAGTAATTTCAAAACACCCTTTCATACTTATGAATTAGGTTTTGATTTCCTTATTGAACTTATGCTATTAAACACCCAAGCATCTACCCAAACTAGATTAATTAAGTTATGGAACTTTTTAGAATTTTTAGAAATTAAGTAAAGGAATAATTAATTAATTAACCCTTAATTAAGAGGATATTAAGGAGAGAAAAAGGGGGTTTAGAGAATAGCTCAGGGGAGATGCCCCAAAAATATTCCATAAACCTCATACCTACTTGATCTGACCTTAATCAACCCTAATCATGGATTAAAATCACTAATTACACCTTAATTATCATACATGAGGGTAATTAAGAAATCCATATGCAATTCTTCTAATCAAGCCTTAAATAAATCCCAAAGAAAATCAAGGAGGAAAGTCATCCCTAAAACATACCCAAGAAATTAGGGATTAATCAAAGGCTTAATTTAAAAGTTATTTGCAAGATGAAGTTTCCAAGAAAACCCAAAATCATAGAAAATCATAATTCAAAAACCATTGAAATTAATTTTAAAATATTCTATCTTGAAGTATCTTTCCAAAGGATTTTATTTCATAATTTTTTTGAATTTTCTAGTGGGCATTATGAATTTTAGAAGATCCATAGGTTAATTAAAATTAATTAAAACAAATTTAACTAATCCTATAGCTCACGGCACGACGCGTGGTGGTGGCGGTCAGCGTGCTTTACACGTGTTGCACTATGAGGGATTTACTTACATATCAAATTTGAAATGGTAGCTAGCGGTGGACTCAGTTTGATCTCTATCGTCCGATCAAAGATCGGACAGCTAGAGATCTCCCCATAGTTTTAAAATGGATAACAAATATTTAAACATGGGGAATTATGTCGGCCATCCATCCAAAATGTGCAGATGGATAGCTGAGATCTCCCAGGTTCTTCCCCTTGATAAATAGAGATCATCCATGATCAACAAAAAGATCCAAGCTTGATCAAGCTCGGATTCAAACCAAACTCAACCCACACCATCTTAAGCTAAAGTGTGGCACATCCAACGGTAAAAAATCCATGAGTTTAAAATTTCTTTCACAAAGCTCCACACCACATTGAGTTTAATGGTCAAAATCCCATACCTCCGGAGGTGATCATCGATTCCCTTGAGAAGCTTTCATTGAGACAAAGTTGTGTTGAGAGTATGAGCACTTGAGGTTGAGTGGATTGGTATATGGACCACCTCCTCCTTAGCTATCTTGTGGCCTTAATCCAATTCAACTCTTCCTTGTTTTTGGGAACTCAAGGAAGCTTGGGTGCATTTTAGCTCTTGATGAAGTATGCAGAGCAATTGGATGAAAATTGAGTGAAGAGGAAGTTGGCTCTTCAATAGACCTCCCATTTTCAAGCTCTAAAATTGAGAAATGGAGTTTTCAAATCCTCTCAGAAGCTTGAATACTCTAAGGCTTGCTTTGAATTTAGCTTCAATCGAGGGAAGTTAGAAATGAATTAGAGTATATCTCCCCTTGAAGGATGACACCATCTCTTACCATTTTGATCTAATTGATCATATTAGGAGTTTTTGGCTATTTTGAGTGTGCACATGGTCACTTTGAGCCAAGGATTCCAACCTCCCATGTGCTTGAATTTGAGTGGGAGATGGAGTTTGAATTTGGAATTTTGACCCATGGCATCGGGGTTTGTCTAGGGACCAATTGGGCTGACCCAAACCCATTGGGTTGGCTGCACCACTCTTCACTAGGTCCCCTTAAGCTTTTAGGAGAGCCTCAAGTGAATATGAAGAGGGTATGACCAAATTACCCATGGATTAAGCCAAATTTTGTTCTATGGTCTCGGGGTAGGTTTGTCATTTTGCTGATTTTTTTTTACTTTGGATATGTTGGGTATATGAAAAAATTAGGTTTGGCCAAGTTTCATGAAATTTGGAATTCAATTTATAGGGTTTAGCTCAAGTTGAACCATTTAGGTCAAAATGGGTCAACTTGGGTCAAGTTGACCAATTGGTGAAATTGGGTCAAATCAAGGGTTGGGTCAAGTTCATATGACCATTTGAAATGTTTTGGTGCTTTGGTTTGATTCAATTTGGTATAGTTTTAAATTTGGCTCATATGACTTCATTTAGGTCAAATGGGTCAAGTTGACCTATTTGACCCATTTGACCTATTTGAGCTAGGTCAAGGGTAGGTTTAGGTTAGGTTAGTCATATGGAGTGATTGGTATCTTTGTTTCCAATCAATTTTGGTTAAGTTCAATTTTGGCTCAACATGACCCCTAGTCAAGTTGTCTGACAATTTGGCTAGATTGGTCTAGTTGGATTGAGGCTTTGGTCAAGTTCAAAAGTGATTTGGAATGAACTTGACCCATTGGTTTGATCAATTTGGCTTAGATCAAGTTTTGACACATTTTAACCCTTTAGGTAAAATGAGTCAACTTGAGTCAAGTGGCTTGTTAGGCTCAATGTTGGTAAGTTCAAAATGGTCAGAGTGAACTTAGATCAATGGTTTCAATCAATTTGGCCTGTAATTTGTCATGTTAGGTCATTTTGGGCTAAGTGATGACTTGTCAAACTTAGGTTTGATTTGGTTTGACCAATTGATTGATTGATCATCATGATGAGAGATAAATATGAGTTTGGTTCAATCCAAGTTGGTTGATTACAATTTGGTTCATATTTAGGTCACTTTGGGTCAAGTGAGAAGTGGGTCAAATGGATGCTTGATTTGATTTGATTGATCATGAGATTGAAATATAAATCCATTTATAAGTGATTTGAAGTCAAATGGATTTGATCCATTTGATAATTTCATATTCAAAGGAAGAATATTAAAGGGTTTTGGTTTTGATTTTTGACTTATGTTTTGATTGAGTGATTGAAGTTTGGATTTATATATGAGTTCATGATTGTAGGGTCGATTGAATCATGAGAGAAAATCAAGAGTTTGGCTTGATTTGAAATTGATTTGGCTAAGTTCAAGATTTTGACTTGAAAGGCATAGATTCAATTTTGAGTTGATTTGAGTTTGATTTTGGGAATAGATTTTGAATGTTTAAATTTATATTTCATTTATATATGTGAATATAAATGATAATATAAATTGATCATGAGAAAATTTCAAGGATTTGAAGTGGTTTAATCATGATTTAGGTTAAGTCCATTAAGAAGGATTTAAGGGACGTAGGAAAATTTTTGAGTTTAGAGTTTGAATTTTTGAATTTGGTTTGATTGATTTATATTTATATTTCATTTATATATGTGAATATAAATGAGAATATAAAAGAATTATGAGAAAATCCCATGACTTTGAGATGGTTTGATCAAGGTTTAGGCTAAGTCCATTAATGGAAAATTAAGGACTTAAGGAAATTTTAAATTGAGAATTTAATATGATGGTTTGATTTGATTGATTTATATTTATATTTCATTTATATATGTGAATATAAATGAGAATATAAATGAGTTTTGAGAAAATTTCATGATTTTGAATTGATTTGATCAAGGTTTAGGCTAAGTCCATTAATGGAAAATTAGGGAATTAAGAAAATTTCATGAATTGATTTGGAATTTTGAGTTTAGTTTGATTGATTTGAATTTATATTTCATTTATATATGAGAATATAAATGAGAGTATAAATGAATTATGAGAAAATCTAAAAGTTTAGATTAGTTTTGATCATGATTTTGGTTAAGTCGTTAAGGGAAGATTAAGGACATAGGAAAAATTTGGACTTAAGAATTTTTGATGAATTTTGATAATGGGTTTTAATCACAGATTTCAATCAAGGATTTGATTTGAGTTTGGAGGAAATCAAATAGAATTGATTTGGAGTTTGACTTGAAAGAAGGAAATTGAGGAATGGTTTAAGCTAAGGGTAGGAAGTTCTCCTAATACCCTTAAGGCATGACCTATTCCTATTGCTAGTCTCTAGGGTTAGGTTGAGTGTCCACCTAATCACTAGATGTGTCTTAAGACTAAGGAACTCTTAAGGTCTAAGAGGAGTCCTATGTCTAAGATGGAGGGGTTGAGAGCTCATCCAAAAATGAGGTCAACAGTGGTTGTTTGTTGGTGTTGATTCAGTTGCTCGGTTGTGGTTGCTATTTTTTGCTTGACTTTGGCATGGTCTGTTATTTTGGATGAGGATTTGGACTACTTTTGGTTTCTATAGCACCCTTTGTTTCTTTTTTTTTTTCCTCTGGGTTTGGTAGGGTGGGCTTGGTTGTTTTCTCTTTCTGTGGTGATTTTCTAGTGTTTTCTAGATGCCCCTTTGGTCTCCTCATGGGTTCTTTTTCCTCTCTCTGGTTATGCTATTTTTCTGTGGCTGTCTTTCTATTTCTGATGGAGGTATTGCACCTGCATTTTTTATTTCTTGCCTCTGTTGTCTAGGTTGGACTGGTGGCTGTTGTTAGTGTTGGCCTTATTCTCTGACCTGGTTTGGAATTGATGGTTTCTTGATGCTACTTGTAGGTTGCTATTTTGGTTTTGGGTTGTTATTTATGGTTGTCTAGTGACACTAGTGGGTTTGGTTCCTATCCATGGTGGCTTTGCTTTTGGGTGAAATCTTGGTAGCTCTTTCATTTCTATTGGGTGGTTTTGTTGATGATTTTCCTTTGGCTTGGTGGCCTTTAATTTTGGGTGATTTGTGTAGCTTTGTTGCTTAGGCTGCAAGTACTAGATAATTGTTGACTATCACTCTTTGGTGGATTGCCATTTATCGAGGTAAGTGGGCTATGATGGCTGGGACGATTTCCTATTATCTTTGGCTGGTACATATGTGATAACCCTTCTTTTGAAGTCCGGATGCTCACATTTGTGGTTGCCCCTTAAGATGAAGGTGAGCTGAGCCTTATTTGAAATTTTCTCTTATATTGCTCTTTATTATGTGCTTAAGCTTGATTTTCTCTATAGCGCTAATTACATCTTCTAGTTGCTTGTAGATTCTTTTACATGTTCTTTGCATGTTTTGGATCCTGGATGTGGATTAACTCTCAACTCTATTTCTAGTAGCTTTGGTGATCCTCTTGTTTCCCGTGTTATTGCTTTATTATGTTTTTTTGGTCTTTTATTTCTTTTGTTTAGGTTTTTATTTCCTTGTTTTCGTTGTAATAGATAGGGGATTTTTCCCTCTAGGCTGAATGTAGCTCTCTAAGTGGTAGTTAAGAGAATTAACCCTTCTTAAGGATCTTGTACTCCTTTCTTTGTGTCAATAAAATTCTCCCCTCTGTAGGTTTCTTAAAAAAAGCCCTAAACCCTAAACTAACCCTAAACCCCAAAAAATTGAAAACCTAAACCTAAACTAAATAAAACTTAAAAATAAAATAAATAAAAACCATAAAAAATAAAATAAAAACATAAACTAAAACATAAACCTAAACCTAAACCTAAAAAAGTAATAAAATAAAAAATAAAAACTAAACTAAAATAAAATAAATAAAAACCAAAACAAAACTAAAAATAAAAAACCTAAATAAAATAAAAAATAAATCTAAAATAAAAATAAAATAAACTTAAAATAAATTAAAATAAAAATAAAAATAAACAATAAAACCTAAATCTTAAACTAAAAAAGGAAACCTAAACCTAAAATAAAAATAAAATAAACCTAAACCTAAACTAAAATAAATAAAACCTAAACCTAAAAAACCTAAACTAAATAAAATAAAATAAACTAAAAATAAACCTAAACCTAAATGAAAAAATAAAACCTAAAAATAAACCTAAAATAAAAACCTAAAACCTAAACCTAAAAAAGAAAATTAAAACCTAAATAAAAACAAAAAAATAGAAAATAAAAATAAAACATAAAAAATAAAATAAAAATAAAACTAAACTAAAAAAACAAACCTAAACTTAAACCCAAACGAAAAAAAATAAACTAAAATATAAAACCTAGACTAAAAAAACACAAAATAAATAAACTAAACTAAATAAATATATAAAATAAACCTAAATAAAACTATAAAATAATCTAAATAAACTAAATAAATATAAACCTATCGATTTACTTAATTTTTAAAAAAAACCCTAAACCCTAAACCCAAAATCATAAATCCTAAACCCTCATTCATAAACCTAAACTAAACCCTCCCAAACCCTAAACCTAACCCTAAACCCTAAACCCAAACCAAACCTAAACTGACTAAATAAAACCTAAAAATAAAATAAATGAAAAAACTAAACCAAAATAAAATAAAAAGCAAAATAAAATAAAAACATAAACTAAAGCATAAACGTAAACCTAAACCTATGAAGAAAAAAAAATTAAAAAATAAAAATTAAACTAAAATAAAATAAATAAAAACCTAAACTAAACAAAAAAATAATAAAAAACCTAAATAAAATAAAAACTAAACATAAAATAAAATAAAATAAACCTAAAATAAAATAAAAATTAAATAAAAACCTAAATAAAAATGAATATGAAAATAAACCTAAATAAAAATAAAAAATAAAATAAAATAAAATAAATAAAAAATAAACTAAACAAACCTAAGCTACCAGTTTACATAATTTTAAAAAAAGCCTAACCCTAAACCCTAAACCCTAAACCCTAAAAACCTAAACCCTAAACCCAAAACTCTAAACCTTAAAGCCTAAAAACATAAACCTAAACTAAATAAAACCTAAAAATAAATAAATAAATAAATAAACCTAAACCTAAGTGAAATAAAAAAAATAAAAATTAAAACCTAAACTAAAACCTAGACCTAAAAATAAAATAATATAAAAATTAAAAACTAAACAAAAATAAAATAACTAAAAACCTAAACTAAACTATAAAATAAAATAAAACCAAAAATAAAAAACCTAAATAAAATAAAATCTAAATGTAAAATAAAAATAAAATAAACCTAAAATAAAATAAAATAAAAACAAAATAAAAAAATAAACCTATAAAATAAACCTAAAAATAAACCCTAAACATAAATAAATAAATTAAACCTAAACCATAAACTATAAATAAAAGTTAAACATAAAATAAATAAAATAAAATAAAAAATAAATAAACTAAAATAAATAAAACCTAAACCTAAGCCCTAAACTAAATAAAGTAAAATAAAACATAAAAAATAAACCTAAAATAAAACCTAAAACATAAACCTAAAAAAATAAAATAAAACCTAAACCTAAACCCAAAAATAAAAAATAAAACCTAAACCCAAAAAATAAAATAACAATAAAACTAAACTAAAAAATAAACATAAACCTAAAAAAATAAACTAAAATAAAAAACCTAAACTAAAATAAATAAACTAAACTAAATAATATTAAAAAAAATAAACCAAACTAAAAACAAAAAATACTAAAATAAATAAAAAATAAACTAAATAAACCTAAACCTACAGGTTTCCTTAAGTTAAAAAAACCCTAAACCATAAGCCTACAACCCTAAACCCTAAACCCTAAATCCTAAAACCCTAAATCCTAAACACTAAACTTGAACTAAATAAAACCTTAAAACAAAAAAAATAAAAAAACCTAAACCTAAATAAAATAAAATAAATAAAATAAAATAAAAACCTAAACTAAAACCTAAACCAAAACCAAAACCTAAACCTGAACTTAAACCTAAAAATAAAATAATATAAAAATTAAAAACTAAACTAAATTTAAATAAATGAAAACCTAAACTAAACTAAAAAATAAAATAAACATAAAATTAAAAACCTAAAAAAATAAAAACTAAATGTAAAATAAAACTAAAACAACCTAAAATAAAATAAAATAATAAATAAATAAAAATCTAAACATAAAAAATAAATGTAAAAATAAATCGTAAACCATAAATTGAGAAAAAAAACTTAAACTTAAAATAAACAAATTAAAATAAACTTAAACCTAAACTAAAATAAATAAAACCTAAACCTAATCCTAAAAACAACTAAACCTAAACCCTAAGCTAAATAAATTAAAATAAAATAAAAATAAACCTAAATTTATGTTAAAAAAATAAAACTTAAAAATAAACCTAAAATAAAAACCTAAAACCTAAACTTAAATCAAAAAATAAAATATAAAACCTAAACCTAAAATATAAAATAAAAATAAATCTAAACTAAAAAATAAACTTAAACCTAAACTTAAACCTAAAAAATAAACTGAAATAAAAAACCTAATCTAAAATAAATGAATGTAAAATAAATTAACTAAACTAAATAAAAATAAAAAAATAAAATAAACTAAAATAAAAAAACTAAATAAACCTAAACCTACCGGTTTACGTAAAACTTTTATAAAAACCATAAACCATAAATTCTAAACCATAAACCATAAATACTAATCCCTGAACTCAAAACTCTAAAAATCCTAAATCCTAACCTTAAATCCTAAACCTTAAATGCATAAATCCTAAAACCCTAAACCCTAAACCCTAAACCCTAAACCCTAACCTCAAACCCTAAACCTTAAACCCCAAACCCTAAACCTAAGCATAAAGTAACTAAATAAATTAGAAAATAAACCTAAACAGTAAAACCTAATAAACCTACACCCTGAGAATGGGAAAAACCTTGACGGATGGAACATCACCGACAAACAAGCTCAGTCTAGATCTAGTGATGGAGGTGAATGTGGAGGCATCGGTTATCGTAGTGGTGGTGGGGAATCTAGAGGTGCTAGTGGATATGGAGGTGGTGGTCGGAGCAGTGGTGGTTATGGAGGCCGGAGGAGCACGGAGGTTACAACCGTGGTGGTGGCGGTGGTGGAGGGAGAGATCGGGGATATGATGGTGGATCCAACTACTCGAGATGCCGGGGTGGTTCTGATGGGAACTGGAGAAATTGAAGAACGACCGATCCAATCTGCTGCTTATAGAATTGCATCTTTACAGTAGAGACTATTTTAGTTATATAGGGTTTTTGATAATTAATAAAAACTAAAATAAAATAAAATAAATAAAAACCTAAACTAAAATAAAAAATTAAAAACCTAAATAAAATAAAAATTCAACCTGAAATAAAAATTAAACCTAAAATAGAAATTAACTAAACCTAAAATAAATAATAAATAAAAACTAAATAAAACCCCGCACCTAAAAAAGAAACCTAAAAATAAAACCTAAAATAAATGAAAATAAAACCTAAACCCTAAACTAAAAAAAACTTAAACTTAAATAAAATTAAAGTAAACCTGAACCTAAACTTAAATAAACTAAAATAAACATAAAATTAAAAGTTAAATAAAGTAGACCTAAACATAAACCTAAACTAAATATAATAAAATAAACTAAAAATAAACCTAAATAAAAAAATAAAACCTGAAAATAAACCTAAAATAAATACCTAAAACCTAAACTTAAAAAAAATAAAATAAAAACCTAAACTTAAACCGAAAAATAAAAAATAAAATGTAAACCTAAAAAATAAAATAAAAATAAAACTAAATTAAAAAATAAACTGATACCTAAACCTAAAAGATAAACTAAAATAAAAAACTTAAAATAAATAAACTAAAATAAATAACAAATAGACCTAAATAAAAAATAAAAATAAAATAAACTAAAATAAATAAAAAATAAATTAAATAAACATAAACATACTAGTTTACATAATTTAAAAAAAAACACTAACCCTAAACCTAAACCCTAAACCGTAAACTTACAACCCTAAACCCTAATGCCTAAACTTTAACCCTAAAACCTTAAAACCTTAAAACCTTAAACCCTAAACCCTTAACCCTAAAAACCTAAAAACCTAACCTAAACTTTATGAAACCTAAAAATAAATAAATAAAAAACATAAACCTAAATAAAATATAATAATAAACTAAACTAAAACCTAAACCTAAACTAAAAAATAAAATAAAATAAAATTAAACTAAAATAAAATAAATAAAAACTTAGACTAAACTAAAAAATAAAATAAACCTAAGAATAACAAACCTAAATAAAATAAAAACTTGATGTAAAATAAAAGAAAATAAACTTATAATAAAATAAAATAAAATAAAAACTAACTAAAAATGAGAACCTAAAAAATAAACCAAAAAATAAAACCTAAAAAAAACCTAAACTCTAATCTAAAAAAAACCTAAACCTAAGATAAAAATAAAATAAACCTAAACTGAAATTAAAACAAAATAAACTAAAATAAATAAACCTAAACCTAAACCTGAACTTAAACCCTAAATAAAATAAAATAACCTTAAGAAAACCTAAAGGTAAACCAAAAAATAAAACCTAAAAATAAATCAAAAATAAAAATCTAAAAGCTAAACCTAAAAAATTAAAATAACAATTTAAACCTAAACCTAAAAATAAGAAATTTAATCCTAAAAATAAAGTAAAAATAAAACTAAACTAAAAAATAAACCTAACCTAAACCAAAAAAAATAAACTAAATAAAAAATGTATACTAAAATAAATAAACTTCAAATAAATAAACTAAACTAAATAAAAATAAAAAATAAACCTAAATAAAAATAAAAAATAAAGTAAACTAAAATAAATTAAAAATAAACTAAATATACTAAATAAACCTAAACCTATTGGTTTAGTTAATTTAAAAAAAAATTTAAAACCCTAAACTCACAACCTAAACCTAAACCCAAATAAAATAAAAAACCAACCCTAAAATAAGCCAAAATAAATAAACCTAAACTAAAAAACCTAAACCCTAAAATCTAAAAAAATAAAACAAAACCCTAAACCTAAAATAAACCATAAAATAAACCTAAAACCAAAATAAAATCCTAAACCTAAACCTAACCAAAACAAATCCTAAAACTAAACCTAAAACCAAAAAAAAAAAAAACTAATAAAACCTTAAAAAAATAATAAATAAACTTAAACTTAAATAAAAAAATAAAATAAAACCTAAACCTAAACCTAAGAGACAGTAAACCTAACCCTAAACTAAATAAAATAAAATAAGCTAAAAATAAACCTAAACGAAACTAAAAAATAAACCAAAATAAAAACCTAAAACATAAACCTAAAAAAATAAAATAAAAAACCTAAACTTAGACCTAAAAATAAAAAATAATACCTAAACTTTAAAAATAAAATACAAATAAAACTAAACTAAAAAAATAAATATAATCCTAAACCTAAACCTAAAAAATAAACTAAAATAAAAAACCTGACCAAAAAAAAATTAAACTAAACTAAATAAAAATAAGAATAAACCTAAATAAAAATATAAATTAAACTAAATAAACCTAAACCTACCCTAAATCCTAAAACTAACCCTAAGTCATAAACCATACACCTACAACCCTAAACCATAAACCCTAAAGTCTAAACCCTAAACCCTAAACCAATAACCCTATAATCCCTAAACCTAGACTAAAACCCTAAATCTAAACCTTAAGCCTAAACTAACCTAAACCCTAAACCCTAAAGACCCTAAAGTCTAAACCCTAAAAACCCTAAATCCCTAATCCCTAAACCTTAAACCATAAACCCTAAACCCTAAAAACCCTAAACTCTTAAGCCTAAACCCAAAACCCTAACCCTAACCCCAAACCCAAAACTCTCAAACCCTAAACTCTAAAACCCTAAACACTAAACCCTAAACCCTAAAATCCTAGATGTAAACTTAATAAAACCTAAAAATAAATAAATAAATAAACCTAAACCTAGATAAAAGAAATTAGAAAAAGAACTTAATTAAAACCTAAACCTAAACCTAAACATAAAAATAAAATAAAATATAAAATATAAAATATAAAAAAACTAAAATAAAAATAAACCTAAAAAACTAAAAATAAAATAAACTTAAATAAAAAAAAATAAAAAAAAAACTAAAAATAAAATAAAAATAAAATAAACTTAAAATAAAATATAATAAAAACTAAATAAAAACCTAAACCTAAAAATTAACCCTAAAAATAAAACCTAAAAAGAAATAAAAAATAAAACCTAAACCCTAAACTAAAAAAAACCTAAACCTAAAATAAAAATAAAATAAATAAAAGAAAATAAAGCTAAACCAAAATTAAAATAAATAAAACTTAAACATAAACCTAAAACTAAACCTAAACATAAAATATAATAAAATAAACCTAAACCTAAACTAAAATAAATTAAACCTAAACCTAAGCCTAAACTAAATAAAAAAATAAACTAAAAATAAACTTAAACCTAAACTAAAAAATAAATCCTAAAATAGACCTAAATAAAAACTTAAAACCTAACCCTAGAAAAATAAAATAAAATCCTAAACCTAAACCTAAAAAATAAAGCTATACCTAAACTTAAACATAAAAAATAAACTAAAATAAAAAACCTAATCTAAAATAAATAAATCTAAAATAAATAAACTAAAATAAAAAAAAATAAAAATAAACCTAAATAAAAATAAAAATTTGAAAAACTAAATTAAATTAAAAATAAACTAAATAAACATAAGCCTACTAGTTTACATAATTTATAAAAAATAAAAAAAAATAAATAAAAACCCTAACCCTAAACCCTGAAACAAACCCTAAACCCTAAAATCTTAAACTTTAAAACCCAAAATGCTAAAGCTTAAACCCTAACCCTAAACCCTAAATCCTAAAACCCTAAACCCTAACCCCTAAACCTTGAACTTTAAACCCTAAAAACCTAAAACATAACCTAAACTTAATAAAACTAAAAAATAAAATAAATAAAAAACCTAAACCTAAAAATATTAAAAAAAAATTAAATAAAAACCTAAACTAAAACCTAAACCTTAACCTAAAAAATAATAAAATAAAATAAATAAAAAAATAAAATAAAAAAACTTAAATTAAACTAAAATATATAAACATAAGAAAAAAATACCTAATTAAAATAAAAATAAATGTAAAATAATAATATAATAAACCTAAAATTAAATAAAATAAAAACTGAATAAAAAAAATAAAAAATAAACCTAAAAATAAAACATAAAAATAAATAATAAATAAAACCTAAACCCTAAACTAAAAAAAAACTTAAACGAAAAATTAAAATAAAATAAATAACAGAAAATATAGCTAAACCTAAACTAAAATAAATAAAACCTAAACCTAAACCTAAAATAAAAATAAAATAAACCTAAACTTGAACTGAAATAAACTAAATTAAAATAAATAAAACCTAAACCTAAACTTAAAATAAATTAAACCTAAACCCTAAACCCTAAACCCTAAACCCTAAAACCTACAACCCAAAACCCTTAACCATAAACCTTAAACAATAAACCCTAAACCCTAAACCTAAACCCCTAAACCCTAAACCCTAAACTCTAAACTCTAAAACCATAAACCTTAATCTCTAAATTAACCCTAAACCCTAATCCTTAAACCTTAAAAAGCCTAAACCCTAAACCCTAAACTAACCACCCTAAACCTTAAAAAAACTAAACCCAAAAGCCTAAACCCTAAACCCTAAACCATAAACCTTAAACCCTAAACCTTAACCCTAAACACTAAACCTTAAAATACTAAACCCAAAAACACTAAACCCTAAATCTAAATCCTAAACCCTAAAAACATAAAAACCTAAACCTAAACTAAATAAAACCTAAAAATAAAATAAATAAAAAAACCAAAACATAAATAAAACAAAGTAATAAAAAAACTAAAAACCTAAACTAAAACTTAGACCTAAACCAAAATAAAAATAAAATAATCTAAATTAAATAAAAAAAAAAAACCTAAATAAAAATATAAACTAAAATAAACTAAAATAAACCTAAACCTACCAATTTACTTAATTTAATAAAACCCTAAACCCTAAATCTTAAACCCTAAAGCTTAAACCCTAAACCATAAAACTAACCTTAAACGCTAAACCAACAACCCTAAACATACAACCCTAAACCCTAAAAACTCCCTAAACCCTAAACCTAAAGTATAAAACCCTAAACCCTAAACTAAACTAACCTAAGCCTCTAAACACTAAAGTTTAAACTCTAAACCCTAAACCCTAAATGATAAATTATTTAACCCTAAACCCTAAACTCTAAACCTAAACATTAAAACCCTAAACCCCAAAACCAAAACTAACCTAAATAAACCTAAACCCTAAAACCCTAAACCCTAAAACCTAAACCCTAAACCCTAAATAAACCTAGCCCTAAAACCTAAAACTAAACATAAATTAAATAAAACCTAAAATTAAAATAAACAAATAAACCTAAACCTAAATAAAATAAGAAAATAGAATGAAATAAAACCTAAACTAAAATTTAAACTAAAACCTAAAAAATAAAATAAAATAAAATAAATAAAAATATAAACTAAACTAAAAAAATAAAATAAACCTAAAATATAAAACCTAAATAAAATAAAAAACTAAAAAAAAATAAAATAAAGAATAAAATAAAAATAAAACCTAAAATAAAAAAAAAATAAACAAAATAAACCTAAACCTAAAATAAAATATAAAATAAACCCTAAACCTAAATAAAATAAAATAAAATAAAATAAACCTAAACCTAAATTAAAAAAATTAAAATTAAAATAAACCTAAAACCTAAAAAAATAAAATAAAATAAACTAAACCTAAAATAAAATAAATAAAAAAAAAAAAACCTAAACCTTAAAAATAAACTAAAATAAAAAACATAAACTAATATAAATAAACTTAAAATAAATAAAATAAACTAAATAAAATTTTAAAAAATAAACCTAAATAGAAATTAAAATTAAAAAAACTGAAATAAACATATAAATATACTAAATAAACCTAAACCTATTGGTTTACTTAATTAAAAAAAAATCATAAGCCTTAAACCCTAATTGCAAAACCTACAACCCTAAAGCCTAAACCCTAAACTTTGCACCCTAATAAACCCTAAACCCTAAACCCTAAACACTAAACCCTAAACCGTAAACCCTAACTCTAAACCTTAAACCCTAAGTTCCAAACCTTAAACCTAAACCTAAAATAACTAAATCAATTAAAAAATAAACCTAAACCCCAACACCTAATAAACCTAAATGTAAACCTAAACCCTAAGAATGGGCAAAACCTTGACGTCAAGAACATCACAGTCAAGTAGGCTCTATCTAGATCTGGCTGTGGAGGCGAAGGTAGAGGTGGAGATTATCGCAGTGGTGGTGGAAGATCTGGTGGTGCTATTGGATATGGAGGTGTGGTTGGGAGGAGCCGGGAGGAGCCTGAGAGGTTATAGCTATTGTGGTAGAGGGAGAGTTCAGGGATATGATGGTCAATCCCGCTAGTTAATAGGCTGAGGTGGTTCTGATGGGAACTGGAGAAACTAAGGAATGATTGATCCGATCTACTGCTTATGGAACTTTATCGTTAGAATAGAGAAGGTTCTAGTTATCTAGGGTTTTGGTTTGCTCAATGCGTGCTCATTTTTAATCTATGTCATCACTTATGTCTTAGAAAACTTGGTGTGTCCCTCGGTTGATGAAATCCAAAAGAAGAAATGTTGAATTTTAATTTGTTCTTTATTAAAAAAATAAAAAGAAATAAAAACCAAAAACCCTAAAACCCAAACCCTAAACGCTAAACCCTAAAAACCTTAAAACCTAAAAACCTAAAAACCTAAACTTAAACTAAATAAAACCTAACCCTAAACCCTAAAACTAACCCTAAACCCTGAACCCTAAACCTACAACCCTGAACCCTAAACCCTAAAGCAATGCTTAATAGATATCCCTCTGTTCAACTTTACAGCTGATCCTAACTTATCTGATATTCTTGGTTGGAATTACCTCTGGATTTCTAATTTTAGTGATGATGTGGGATTAGCTGTTGGCATTAAATTTTGTGTCTTGATGGTTATCAAAGATGAAATTGCTTGGAACCACTTAGCAACCTATGTTGTATCAATGTTACTTCCTAATGTTTCTTATGTAGGATGCAATATTTATTCTGATGTTTTAATGCTTGGTTGTTGGATTTTTGGGCCTTTTATCATGCAGGCTGCTCTTAGGGTTAGTTTGCTAATGGTAATTGCTAATCCCCTCTTCCCATCATGTATGGGCAAAATCATCACTTCCTTTGTTGTAATTAATATATTATTTTGCAAGCTATGGTTTTGGTTTTGTTTGTTGTTGCTTTTTTATCTAACTTTGTCGCTTGCTTGACATGAATCACCTAGCTATCTTCTCCCCTTTAGCTCTATTAAAATTGCATCACTGTGATTACCCAACATAATTGGGTTTTTAGCTTATGCTTTTGGGGTTTTGGATTGTCTTGATCAGTTGGACCTTTTTGAGGTTATTGAATGGTTGTTGGCTTTTGCTTTTGTTGCTTGCCTCTTTTATTAGCTTTTGGGCTGCTGTTGATCATCTCCTTTCAGCTAGCTTTGGCCTGATTCTTTCCCTATCCTTCTAGGACTTTACTTTTATTTTGTATATTTGCATTGGGGGGTTTTTTTGGCCAATTTTCTATTAATTATCATCTTGGTTGTTGGCTGATCTAGATCCTGGACTCCACTGTTTAGCAAGTTATTTCTGTGGTTGTCCTTCTTGTCCAGTAGGGTTCCTTTGGAGTTTCTTTTCTGATTTCTTTGGGTAACCTATTTCTTCCAACCTGCCAGGAGAGTGTCTGTTATCTCCTATTTATCCTTATCTTCTTGTAGGTTTGGACTTTCTTAATGGTTTTTTAGTTTGATTTCTGTCAGGGTTTTTTTGTTAGTTTTTTCTGGGTTTTTTTTCAGGCATTGTCTATTTGTATTAGGTGGTTCTTTGGCCAACTTGCTGTTCTTTATTATCTTATTTGTTGGCTTCTCTGGATCTTTGATTCCTTTGTTCGCCTAGTCTTCTAGTTGTTGTCTTTCTTGTTCCAGGTGTCATTTTGTTGATTGCTATTTATTTTCCCCTTTCTAGAATGTGTTTTCTGTTTATTATTATCTCCTTGCATAATCGGGTTTTCTTCATGGCTTCTCTGTTTGCTAACCCCGTGGTTGTGGGTTTAGTCAGCATGTTTTTTCCCATTTCGAAGGGATTTTTGTTGGGCTGGTGATTTCACTTTTGTGATTTTCTACTCGCCTTGCCTTGGGCCTTTTCCCTCACTATTTGGAAAGCATCTTCCATTTTGATGGGGTTGGTTGTTGGCCACTATTCTATCTATCTTGGTTGTATATGATCATTGAATCTTATGTTCACCTCTCCCGCACTGGATTGTCTATCCTATTTTGACGATTTTGATGTTATTTTGCTTAAATTTGGTGGGGGTAATAATTGCATTATTGCTTACATTGATGGCCCTTGGATTTTTGGGTCTTTATCAAGCAGGATGTCTTTATGGTTCTAGGCTATTTTTTGCCCATTCTGGTATTGGGATTTTGGGTTTTTTCTATTATCATATCCCTTTACCTTCTTCTTATCTATTGTTGTCCTCCCATTTCCTGTTGTCATTTGGTCTTGGGGTATGCTGTTTACCTATCAAACATGTTGTTTTTATGGTTGTTGGCTATTTCCTGTATAATTTGATTATTGATTTTTGGGTTTTTGCTGTTAGCATTTGGACTGCAGCTGACTTCATATGCTGCTATTTTTTCCCTCTAGCTTATGCTACATTTGTGCAGATCATTGTGACTATACTTTTGCCTCTCTTGATTTTAATCTTTGCATTGTTTAATCTCATTGGGTGGATTAATGGCCACCTTGCTGGATGTTACTCTCAGGATTGATGGCTGAACTAGATTAATGAGTTTTTTCATAAGGAAACTATTTTTGTGGTGTTATCTCCGATCAATTTGTTCTTTACCCGCTTTCTTCTTATCATCTATTGTACTCCCATTTCCTGTGGTAATTTGGGCTTGGGGTATGTTGTTTCCCTTTATAATTGTTGTTCTCAATTTTCTGAAACAAGGAAGTTATTAAGAGTTGCATTACTTACATTCTTTGCTTATATTTTGATGGGAAATAACCCTGAGCTGCTTACTGGACTGTTTACCAAGAATGTATATTTATTAATGTCCTACAGGATTGGAATGGGGTTAATTCCTTGCTTTTTCTTTGCCCTGGTTTGCGAGATTTCAAAATTTGCTGTTTATTATCCTTTAGATCTGGTTTCCAGTATGGATGACCTGACATTGATGGCTCTCTTTCATTTGTGTTGGGATTATCATGCCACGAAGCCTAATATGATGACATATATTTGGCATGGGATCCCCTTATCCACTTTGTTCTTTGCTTCTCTTTCCTCTTCTGTGTATACGACTTTGCCTATTCTTGCAGGTATTTTGGCTCAAAAGATCTTCATCAAATGTTATACATGTTGTTATGATGGTCGATGCTTTCACCCATTTTGATTTGGTAGTAGCTCTTGTGATGTAACCCTTCTTGAAGTTTGATGCTCATATTTGCATCCCCAACTTGTTGTGAGCCCGAGCCTCCTCTATCCCACTTCTTTATTATTACCATTTTCATTTTGTCGCTCACTTATCATTTTCTCTGTACTACTTTTAACCGCTAACTTCTTCCTGTACAATCTTGGTGCTTTTTCTTTTTCTCGGTTGCTCCATAGTGTCATGCATTCTTTCTTCCTGCAAAACATTGGCCCTCATCCTTCATTTGCTTACTTTTGTTAATCACTTTGTATCTTTTGCTTGCTTTACTCTTTTGTTTTGCTTCGATGTACTAGATAGGGATTTACTCCTAGTCGATCAGATCTCTTTGAGTAGCTGAGTTTATCCCTTTATGGGCCTTGTAACTCCTTTTTTGTGGCAATAAAATTCCCCCTACACGAGTTTCCAAAAAAAAACCCTAAACCCTAAACCCTAAACCCTAAACCCTAATCCCTAAACCTATAGCCCTAAACCCTAAACCCTGAACCATAAAACCCTAATACATAAAAAATAAACCTAAAAATAAAAATTGAATAAAAAATTAAACCTAAAAAATAAACCTAAAAATAAATAAAAAACAAAACCTAAACCCTAAATGAAAAAAAAACCTAAACCTAAAATAAGCAAAATAAAATAAACCTAAACCTAAACTAGAATAAATAAAACCTAAACCTAAACTGAAAATAAACTATACCTAAACCCTAAACTAAATAAAATAAAATAAACTAAAAATAAACCTAAACCTAAACTAAAAAATAAAACCTAAAAATAAACCTTAAATAAAAACAAAAAACATAAACCTAAAAAAATAAAATAGAAACCTAAACTTAAAAATAAAAAATAAAACCTAAACCAAAAAATAAAATAAAAATAAAACTAAACAAAAAATAAACATAAATCTAAACCTAAAACTAAAAAATAAACAAATATATAAAAACATTAAAACAAAATAAATAAACCAAAATTAATAAACTAAACTAAATAAAAATAAAAAATAAACCTAAATAAAAATAAAAATAAAAAAACTAAAATAAATAAAAAATAAACTAAATAAACCTAAACTCTAAACACTAAACCCTAAACCCTAAACACAAAACCCTAAAACCTACAACCCTAAACACTAACCTTAAACCATAAACCCTAAGAACCTAAAAACCTAAACCTAAACTAAATAAAACCTAAACCTAAACCTAAGCCTAAAAATTAAACTAAACTAAAATAAAATAACTAAAAACCTAAACTAAACTAAAAATAAATTGAACCTAAGATAAACCTAAATAAAATAAAATAAAAATGAAAAATAAAAATATAAGAAACCAAAAATAAAATAAAATAGAAACTAAATAAAAAACTTAAAGCTAAAAAATAAACCTAAACAAAAATGAAAAATAAAACCTAAACCCTAAACTAAAAAAAAATGAAACCTAAAATAAACAAAATAAAATAAACCTAAACCTAAACTAAAATAAATAAAACCTAAACCTAAATTGAAAATAAACTAAGCCTAAACCCAAAACTAAATAAAATAAAATAAAATAAACTAAATATAAACATAAACCTAAACTAAAAAAATAAAACCTAAAACTAAAAAAATAAAATATAAACCTAAGCCTAAACCTAAAAATAAAAAATAAACCCTAAACAAAAAAAAAGAAAATAAAAAATAAACCTAAAGTAAAAAATAAACATAAACCTAAACCTAAACATAAAAAATAAACTAAAATTAAAAAAACCAAAACTAAAATAAATAAACCTAAAAAAATAATAAACTAAATAAAAATAAAGAATAAACCTAAATAAAAATAAAAAAAGTAAAATAAACTATAATAAATAAAAAATAAACTAAATAAAGCTAAACCTACCATTAATTTTTTTAAAACCCTAAACCTAAACCCTAAATCCTAAATCAGAACTATAAACCGAAACCTAAAATTAACTAAACCCTAAACCCTAAAACCTAAACCTAAACCTAAACCTAAAAACCTAAACTACAAAAATTTAAACAAACCAAACTTAACCTAAACCTAAACTATAAATCTAAACCTAAACTAAAACTAAACTATAACCTAAACCTAAACTTAAACCTAAACCTTAAAGCTTAAGCCCTAAACCTTAAACCTTAAAACCTATAACTCTAAACCCTAAACCCTAAACCCAAAACCCTAATTCCTAAACCTTAAACCCTAAACCATAAACCCTAAAAACCTAAAACTAAAACCTAAACTAAATAAAATCTAAAAGTAAAATAAATAAAACCTAAACCTAAACCTAGATTATACTAAACCTAAACCCAAAATTAAATAAAATAAAATAAACTAAAAATAAACCTAAACTAAATAATATAACCTAAAAATAAACCTAAAATAAAATCCTAAAACTTAAACCTAAACCTAAACATAAACTTGAAAATAAAAAATAAAACCTAAACCTATAAAATAAAATAAAAATAAAAGTAAACTAAAAAATAAACATAAACCTAAACGTAAACATAAAAAATAAACTAAAATAAAAAACCTTAACTAAAATAAATAAACCTAAAATAAATAAACTATACGAAAAAAAAAATTATAAACTTAAATAATAAACAAATCAAATAAACTAAAAGTAACAAAAAAATAAACTAAATAAACTATAAAAACCTAAACCTATCTATTTAGTTAAATTCATTTAAGAAAAACCCTAAACACTAAAATTTAAACCCTAAACCCTAAATCATAAACCTTAAACCCTAAAACTAACCCTAAACCCTAAACCTACAACCTTAAACCCTTAATCATAAACCCTAAACCCTAAACCATAAATAGAAAAAATTTAAACGAAATAAAACCCTAATTCTAAACACTAACCCTAACCCTAACCCTATAACCCTAAACCCTAAACCCTAAACCATAAATCATAAAACTTTATACCCTAAACCGTAAACCCTAAACCCTCAACCCTGAACCCAAAACCATAAACCCTAAAAATTACAACCCTAAGCCACAAACACTGATTCCTAAACCCTAAACCTTTATCTCTAAACCTTGAAAACCTAAAAGCTTAAACTTAAACTAAATAAAACCTAAAAATAAAATGAATAAATTAAATTAAACATAAATAAAGTAAAATAAAAAAATAAACAAAAAACTAAACCTAAACTTAAAAATAAAATAAATTAAAATTAAAAAACTAAACTAAGATAAAATAAATAAAAACCTAAACTAAACTAGAAAAACAAAAAAATCCTAAAAAACCTAAATAAAAAAACACAAACGAAAAATAAAAATAAAATAAACCTAAAATAAAATAAAATAAAAACTAAATAAAAAACCAAAACTTAAAAAATAAACCTAAAAATAAAACCTAAAAATAAATTTAAAATAAAACCTAAACCCTAAACTTAAAAAAAAACCTAAACATAGCATAAACAAATAAAATAAACCTAAACCTAAACTAAAATAAACTAAACTAAAATAAATAAATTCTAAAACTAAAGTGAAAATAAACTAAACCTAAACCCTAAACTAAATAAAATAAAATTAACTAAAATCAAACCTAAACTTAAACTAAAAAATAAAACCTAAAAATAAACCTTAAATAAATACATAAAAGCTATACCTAAAAAAATAAAATAAAACCTAAACCTAAACCTAAAAATAAAAAATAAAACCTAAATCAAAAAAATAAAAAAAAATAAAACTAAACTAAAAAATAAACATAACACTAATCCTAAACCTAAAAAATAAACTAAAATAAAAAAACCTAAACTAAAATAAATATACTTGCATTAAATAAACTAAACTAAATAAAAATAAAAAATTAACTTAAATAAAAATTAAAAAATAAACTAAAATAAATAGAAAATAAACTAAATTAATTAATTAAACCTAAACATACCAGTTTAATTAATTTAGAAAAAAACACTAAACCCTAAACCCTGAACCCTAATCCTAAATCTAAACCCTAAACCCTAAATCCTAAACCCTAAAACCAACCCTAAACCCTCAACCCTAAATTGACAACCGTAAATGCTAAACCCTAAACTAACCCTAAACCCTAAACCCTAAACTAAACCTAAACAGAAAACTAAACCTAAACTAACCCTAACTTTAAACTAAACCTAAACACTAAAACTTAAACTCAACCCTAACTTAAACAACCTAAAACCTAAACTTAAACTAAAACCCTAAACTTAAACCTAAACCTAAACCTTAAACCTAAACTTTAAAGAAAATAAACTGTTAACCTAAACCCTAAAACTAAACCTTAAACCCTAAAAATTAAAGTTTCTAAAGATTAAATACAAAGAAACAAACCTAAACTAAACCCTAAAACCCTAAAATATTAAACTAAACTTAACTTAAATCCTAAAGATAAACTCTAAAATTTAAAACCTATAAAACTCTAAACCTAAACCTTAAACTCCCTAAACATAATTTACACCTAAACCTCAAAACTAAACTAAAACTCTAACCTAACCCTAAACTAACCCTAAAACCCTAAATTAACCTAAACCTAAAACTAAACCTAAATAACCCTAAACCCTAAACCCTAAACCCTAAACCTACCTAAAGTTTTAAAACTACACCTAAACCCTAAATTAACCCTAAACCTAAACCTAAACCTAAACTAAACCTAAAACCTAAAATAAAATTAAAACCTAAACTAAACTAAACCTAAAAAATAAACCTAAAATAAACCTAAATAAAATAAATAAATAAATAAACTAAACCTAAATAAAATAAAAATTAAATAAAAATGTAAACTAATATATAAAAAATAAAAAATAAACTAAACTAAAAAAAAAACCTAATAATAAAACCTAAGTAAAATAAAATAAAATAAAATTAAATAAAAACCTAAACTAAAAAATTAAACCTAAAAAAAAATAAACCTAAACCTAACTAAAAAATACTTAAACCTAAAATAAAATAAAATAAACTAAATAAAATAAACCTAAACTAATTTAAAATAAATAAATTTAAACCCTAAACCTAAAATAAAAAAAACCTAAACCTAAACTAAAAAATAAAATAAATAAAAAATAAACTAAACCAAAATAAAATAAACCCAAAAAAAAACCTAAAAAAATAAACTAAACCTAAACCTAAACTAAAAACTAAAAATTAAAACCTAAACTAAAATAAAAAATAAACTAAAAAAAAAAAATAAAAATAAAATAAACTAAACTAAAAATAAAAATCTAAATAAATAAAAAATAAAAAAAGAAACCTCAAACCCTAAATTTTAAACCCTAAACCCTAAACACTAATGCTACAACTCTAAACCCTAAACCCTAAACCCTAAACCTAAACCTAAACCTAACCCTAAACCTTAAACACTAAAAGCATAAACTAAAAAACCCTAAACCCTAAACCCTAAACCTAAACTTAAAGTAACTAAATAAATTTAGAAATAAACCTAAATCCTAAAATCTAATAAACCTAAACCTAAACCAAAATCCTAAGAATGGGCAGAACCTTGATGGTAAGAACATCACCATCAATAAGGCTCAGTATAGATCTTGTAGTGGTGGCGAAGGTGGAGGCAGTGGTTATCATAGAAGGGTGGGGATCTAGAGGCCGGTGGATAGAAAAATAGTGGTGGTTTTGGAAGCTAGATGAGCGATGGAGGTTACAATAGATATGCTGGTGGATCTCGCTTCTCAAGAGGCCAAGGTGGTTCTGATGGGAACTAGAGAAATTGAAGAATGACCGATCTAATATGCTGCTTATGGAACTGTGTCTTTACAGTAGAGACAGTTTTAGTTATCTAGGGTTTTTAATTGGCTCTATGCATGCTCATTATTTGATCTATGTTATCGCTTATGTCTTACAAAACTTGGTGTGTTACTTGGTTGATGAAATCAAAAAGATGAAATGTTGAGTCTAAATTTGTTCTCTGTTAAAAAAAACTAAAAACCCTTAACCTTAAACTAAAACCTAAACCCTAAACTAAAAACATAAACCCTAATCCCTAAAACCCTAAACCTTAAACCCTAAACCCTAAAACCTAAACCCTAAACCCTAATTCCTAAACCCTAAAACCTAAACCATAAATAAATAGAAAATAAACTAAATATACTAAATAAACCTAAACCTACTGATTTACTTAATTTTTTAAAAAACCTTAAAACTAAAATCCAAAACTCTAAACCGTAAAACTAACCCCAAACTATAACCCCTAAACCTACAACACTAATCCTACAATGCATCTTAATAATAATTAGAATGAAAACAAACTTGAGAACTACATTCTACTTCTATTTTTGACAAGTTTTGCAACATCGCTATCTTTTCTAATAAATTGGATCAAATCCTTTTCAAGCTCTCTTATAATGGTGATTTTATTTTTAAAGAGGATTGGAATTTTATTAGAAATAAATAGAACACCTCTAATGTTTTCATTAAACTTTGGAATAATATCATTCCCATTTCTTATTCAATTTTAGCTTGGTGGATTTTGAATAACTTCATCCCAGTTGATTCCTTGCACTGGCTTAAAGGGTTATAGTTTCTTTCTAAGTGCTATTGTTACTTTCATATTGAAAATGTTAATCATATTTTTATCAATGGTGTTATTGCTTCCAAACTTTGGATATGGTATGATGATTTATTTAACACTAACTATTTTCATAGCTCTCTTTCATTATATCAACTTCTTGAAGTTTGTCTCCATAAAATTGTGAAAGGTCATATCAACATTTTAATTGCTATTACCCTTATTTGGTTCATTTGGATGGACAGAACTGATGCTAAATATCATGGCATCCCTATGCACCATAAAAGGATCCTTGCTAAAACTAAATAAAAAAGTCATGCTTTGTTTAATGAAAATTTAATTAGCAATTTTCACTTTAGAGGTTATAAATTTGTGGCTAAAAAACTAGGTATCACTTTGCATGATGATCCTTCCTATAAGAGTATTAGGATTATACATTGGATTAATCCTAAAGAGAATTCTATTAAGATCAAAACTGATGGTTTTGTTTCCTCAAACAAATATGGCTATGGTGGAATTCTTAGGGATTCTAAAGGAATTATCATTTGTGCTTTTACCGACCCCCTCAAAGCTTGTTCTATTATTTATGCTGAACTCATGGCTATTAACAAAGATATTGATATTTGTTTAAGCAAAGGCCTCTTTAATATCTAAATTGAAGTTGATGCTCTTATTTTACTTGATATGCCCAATAATAACAAAATGGGAAATACTGACTAATTTTATCTTCTTAATCACACCAAAAAGCTTCATTTTCAAGTTTGCTACAAAATTTCTCACATTCTTCGTGAAGATAATGCTTGTGCTGATTTCCTAGAAAATTTGGTAAGGGAAGTAAATGAAATCACTTTATTTGATAACCATAGCTTACCTAAGCATCTACATGGTCTAGTCAATGTGGATAACATTGGACTGCTTTACCTTAGATTTTAACCTTCTGCTCTTTTGTTGATCTGTTTGCTATGGTGGTATTATTCAATCTATTTTTTGTTATTTTTTTGTGCTCCCCTCACTAGGAAGTGGTTTTTGCTAAATTTATTTCTATACTTAAACCCCCTTCCTCTTTACCACATTATATACTTGTCTGGCCTTTTTTTGGGCCATACTGGTGCTATTTTTAATTGGTTTCCCTACCCTCTGAGCCTGGTTGTTTTCTTTATATGGCCCATTCTTTGTGTCTCTTATTGGGTTATGGTTGTGCCAGATTTTGAACTACCCCTTTTACCAATGAATGTTGGGTTTGCCACTTTTACCAATGAATGTTGGGTTTTCCTTTGATTTTGGTTAATTGAGGCCTTTTTCGAATTGGATTTGGGATGCTATGGTTGGTTGTGCTGGTTGTTACTATTTGTTTCTTTCATCTAACTGGCTATTTTGGGTGGTTATTTTTTCAAGGTTGTTGTTGGCCTCTTCTGGCTTGGCTTAGTTTTTAGTTTTTGGTGGCTATTGTTCTATTTTTCTGGTTTGGCTTGGAGGTTTCTTTTGGTTGGTTCCTCCCCTTGTGAATTGGAGAGAGTTATTCTATGGTTATTGTCTCCTAATTTTCTCTTTTGTAGTGACTATTTTCTCTTACGGATTTAAAAAGGGTTTTGTTTGCCTCTGGCCTTGTTCTTTTCCTTATAGTTTTACTGCTTCTGGCGGGTGGTCCTCCTTGGCCATTTCTAGTTTGGTTGGGTGAGTACTTTTTTATTTCTTATTTTTTTGGAGATCTATAGGTGGGTTGTGGCTTTGTCTGCTATTGTTCTTTTCCCTCTTTTTGGGCTCTATATTGGCTCTGTCTGCTAGTTGGTTTTGTTAGCTGACTAGGCTGGTTGTCTATTTTGGCTAGCTAGTTTGGTTGACTGGGTGGATGGGTTGGCTATGTTTGGTTGGTTGGTGCTCTTGGGTTCTTTTGGTTTTTCGGTTTGCCCTGGGTTGGTTATCCTCTTGGGTGAGCTATTTTTCCTTTATTTTTGCTTCCTGATTTGGGTGTTGATTTTCCTATTGCTCTGACTTCTCATACTACTCATCCTATTGGCTACTGGCCTAGGTGGTTTTTATTAGTTATTTTGTTGGTGGAGGATATGAGCTCTTATGGATTTTTTGGTCCTATTTTAGGACTATAATAGAGGGTTGGTGGCTTGAGGGGGTTTTTATCGCTACTTCCTTACCTTGGATGCTTGTGTCATGGCTTGGGGTTTTGGGTTTATGTTGGCTGTTGGTGTTGACTCCCTTTAGTTTAGTTGGTTCTTCTTGTTCTCTAATATTTCTCCTCTTGGTTGGTGATAGTGGATTTTCTTTTCTTTTTGGTCTTGGTGGTGGTTTGATGGTAATTCTTTGGATGCCTCTTGGTCTCTTAATGATATGGCTTTCCTCTTCCTAGTGTTGCTTATCTTCTACTATTTTCCTATTTGGGTTGAGGTTTTGCACTTGGATTTGGATTACTAGTGCTCTAGAGATAGTTGTGGGTTGTTCTTGGCCACTGACCCTACTATAACTCCTAGGATGCTAGCTTTCTGTGTTTGGTCTATTGTGGGTTTTGGTTGGTGGGTTGGTTGCTGGCTATTTTTCTCTATTTTTTTTAGAGTAAGAATTGGAAAACTATGGACTATTTTTCCTTGGATGGTTACTTATATCATGTATGTTCGCTATGATGGCCACAATGTTTCCCCATATCTTCTATTTGGATGGTAGCATGCATATGATTGTAACCCTTCTCATGAAGTTTGGATGCTCATATGTATTGTTACCCCTTGAGATGATCTTAACTGAGCTTGAGCCTTCTCTTTCTGAACTTTTTCTTAATTGCTTATTTATTATTTTCCCTTGAGCTATGACCATTGCCTTTGTAGTGTTTTATAGATTTCTTTTGTAGCATGGAACTTCACAGATGGAATGATCTTTACTCAGCCAACTCAAGTACTATTGATGTGGATCTTACTTATCTTACCTTCTCAAAGGGATCATGAGCATTCGACTAGTCCTTTTCTTAAGTTTTATTAGTCCTTTTTTGTGTCTTTTGTCATTTACTTTTATGCTATGTGCTTTTCTCTTTTATTTTTTCCAATATACATAGATGGGGGTTTAGCTCTTTAGGTTTCTTGTAGCTCTATGAGCAGTAGAAATTTTAGCTTTACCCTTTTTAAGGACATTGTATCCTTTATTTTTATGGTAATAAAATTCTAACTTTCCCTTGAAAAAAAAACCTAGACCATAAGAGTGGTGGAACCTTGATGGTAGGAACAACACCGCCAACCATGCTCAGTCTAGATCTGGCAGTGGAGGCGAAGGCAGAGGCAGTGGTTATCACAGTGGTGGTGGGGAATCTGGAGGTGCTGGTGGATATGGAGGTGGTGATCAGAGCAGTGGTGGTTATAGAGGTAGGAGGAGAGGACTTCGTGGTGGTGGCGGGGAAGAGATCGGGGATATGATGGTGGATCCCACTACTGAGAGGCAGGTGGCTCGATGGGAAGCTGAGAAAGCGAAGGCTGGCCGATCCGCTTCTTATGGGAACTATGTCTCTATAGTAGAGACCGTTCTAGTTATTTAGGGTTTTTTGTTTCCTTTATGCGTGCACATTTTTGATCAATGCCATCACTTGTGTCTTCAATAACTTGGTGTGTTACTTGGTTAATGAAATCGAAAAGAAGAAATGTTGAATCTGAATTTATTCTCTATTAAAAACAAACCTAAACCCTAAACCCTAAACCTTAAACCCCAAACTCTAAACCTAAACCCTAAACCCCAAACCCTAAACCCTAAATCCTAAACCTAAAATTAAATAAAACCTAAAAATAAAATAAAATAAAAAACCTAAAAACTAAATTAAATAAAATAATAAAATAAAATAAAATCCTAAACTAAAACCAAAACCTAAACTTAAAAATAAAATAAAATAAAATAAATAAAACCTGACTAAAAAAAATAAAATAATCCTAAAAATAAAACCTAAAATAAATTAAAATTAAATGTAAATAAAATATACCTAAAATAAAATAAAATAAAAAAACTAAATAAAAACCTAAACCTAAAAGTAAACCTAAAAAACCTAAAAATAAAAATAAAACCTAAACCCTAAACTAAAGTAAAAATAAGATAAACCTAAACCTAAAATAAAATAAATAAAATAAACCAAAACAAACTAAAATAAATAAAATCTAAACCTAAGACTAAACCATAAACTAAAATAAAATTAAATAAACTAAAATAAACTTATCCTAAACTAAAAATAAAACCTAGACATAAACATAAAATAAAAGCCTAAAACCTAAACCCAAAAATAAAATAAAAACCTAAAGAAACCTAAAAAATAAAAAAAATAAAACCAAAACCTAAAAATAAAATAAAACAAAACTAACCTGAAAAATAAACATAAACCTACCTAGAAAACAAATTAAAATAAAATAACCTAAACTAAAATAAATAAACCTAAAATAAATAAACTAAAATAAATAAACATAAACTTATCAGTTTACGTAATTTTTTAAAAAAAAGAAAAAACCCTAAACCCAAAAACTAAGACTAAACCTATAACCCTAAACCGTAAACCCTATACCTTAAACCCTAAAATAACCCAAAAAACATAAACTAAACCCTGCACAACCCTAAACCTAAACCTAAACCCCAACCCTGGTAAACCTTAAACCTAAACCCTAAACCTTAAAAAATTAAACCCTAAACTCTATACTCTAAACTAAACCCTAAACCTGGGCTAAAACCTAAACCCCAAACTTAAAGCTAACCCTAAAAACCTAAAACCAAACCCAAACTCTAACCAAACCCTAAACCCTAAAAATGGGTAGAACCTTGATTGCAGGAACATCACCATCAACCAAGCTAAATCTAGATCTAGCGGTGAAGGCAAAGGCAAAGGCAGTGGTTATCGCAGTCGTGGTGGGGGATCTGGAGAGGCTGGTGGATATGGAGGTGGTGGTCAGAGCAATGGTGGTTATGGAGGTGGGAGGAGTGATGGAGGTTATAGCTGTGGTGGTGTAGAGGGAGAGATCGAGGATATGATGGTGGATCCCACAACTCAAGAGGTCGAGGTGGTTCTGATGGGAACTAGAGAAATTGAAGAATGGCCGATCCAATCATCTGCTTATAGAACTATCTTTACAGTAGAGACAATTCTAATTATCTAGGGTTTTTGATTTGCTCTATGGGTACTCATTTTAGATATATGTTGTCGCATGTGTCTTAGAAAACTTGGTGAAATACCTAGTTGATGAAATCAAAAAGAAGAAATATTGAATCTGAATTTATTATCTATTAAAGAAAAAGAAAACCAAAAACCCTAAACACTAAACTAAAACTTGAACCCTAAACCTAAAACCTAAACTATAAACCTTAAACCCTAAAAACCCTAAACCTTAAACCCTAAACCCTAAACCCTAAATTCTAAACCACGAGCCTAAACTCTAAACCTACTAAACCCTCTTAAACATTAAACCCTAAATAAAAAATAACTTAAATATATTAAATAAACCTAAACCTATTAGTTTACATAATTAAATAAAACTTAAACCCTAAATCCTAAACCCTAAACCCTAAACCCTAAAACTAACCCTAAACCATAAACCCTAAACCTACAACACTAAACTTACAACCAGACTTAAGAATAATTGGAATGAAAACAAACTTGAGAACTTGACAAGTTTTGCAACATTGCTATCTTTTCTAATAAACTGGATCAAATCCTTTTCAAGCTCTCTTACAGTGGTGATTTTATTCTTAAAGAGGTTTTGAATTTTACTAGAAATAAACAGAGCACCTCTAATGTTTTCATTACTTTGGAACAATATCATTCCCATTTCTCATTCAATTTTATCTTGGAGGATTTTGAATAACTTCATTCCTATTGATTCCTTGCTCTAGCTTAAAGAGCTTTACTTACCAACTAAGTGCTATTGTTGCTCTCATATTGAAAATGTTAACCATGTTTTTTTCAATGGTGCTATTGCTTCCAAACTTTGGATATGATATGATGATTTATTTAAAACTAACTATTTTCATGGCTCTCTTTCATTATATCAACTTCTTGAAGTTTATTTCCATAAAGCTACGAAAGGTCATATCAAAGTTTTAATTGCTATTACCTTAATTTGGTCCATTTGGATGGATAGAAATGATGCTAAATATCACGTCATCCCTATGAACCATAAAAGGATCCTTTCTAGAACTAAAGAAAAAAAAATTCAAGCTTTGTTTAATGCAAATTTATTTAGCAATTTTCACTGTAGAGGTTATAAATTTGTGGCTAAAAAATTGGGTAAAACTTTGCATGATGATCCTTCCTACAAGAGTATTAGGATTATACATTAGATTAAGACTAAAGAAAATTCTATTAAAATCATTACTGATTGTTCTATTTCTCTGAACAAATATGGTTATCATGGAATTCTTAGGGATTGTAAAGGCACTATCATTTGTGCTTTTGCTTACCCGCTCAAATCTTGTTCTGTTATTTATGCTAAACTCATGGCTGTTAACAAAGATTTTGATATTTGTTTAAGCAAAGGCCTCTTTAATATTTGGATTGAAGTTGATGATCTTCTTTTACTTGATAAGGTCAATAATAATAAAATGGGAAATGCTGACTTATTTTATCTTCTTAATCACACTAAAAAGCTTGTTCTAAAGTATTCTACAAAATTTCTCACATTCTTCATTAGAGTAATGCTTGTGCTAATTTTCTGGATAATTTGGGAGGGGAACTAAATGAGCTCACTTTATTTAATAACCATAGCTTACCTAAGAATCTATGTGGTTTGGTCAATCTGGATAACACTGGACTGCCTTACCTTAGATTTTAACCTTCTGCTCTTTTGTTGATTTTTTCTATGGTGGTTTTATTCAATCTATTTTTTGTTATTTTTTGTGCTTCCCTCACTAAAAGTGGTTTTGCTTAGTTTATTTCTATCCTTAAACCCCTTCTCTTTACCACATTCTATACATGCTGACCTTTGTTTGGGTCACAGTGGTGTTACTTTAGTTGGTTTTCCTATCCTATGAGCGTGGTGGTTTTCTTTTTGTGGCTCAGGCTTTGTGTCTCCTATTGGGTTGGGCTATGCCAGATTTTGGCCAACCCCTTTTACCAATGAATGTTGGGTTTGCCTCTAATTTTAGCTAGCTGTGGCCTTTTTTATATTGGATTTGGGGATGTTATAGTTGGTTTTTCTAGTTGTTGCTATTTATTTCTTTTATCTGCCTGGCTAATTTGGGTGGTTATTTTTTTATGGTTGCTATTAGTCTCTTCTAACTAGGCTCATTTTTAAGTTTTTTGGTGGTTGTTGTTCTCCTTTCTTAGTTTGGCTTGGAGGTCTCTGCTAGTTGGTTCCATCTACCATATGAATTAGAGTTAGCTGTTATGTGGTTGTTGTCTCCCCATTTTCTCCTTTGTAGTGATTGTCTGCTCTTTAGGATTTAGAAAGGGTTTTTTTTGCCTCTAGCCTTGTTCCATTCCTTACTGTTTTGCTTCTTTTGGTTGGGTGGTCCTCCTTGGGCTTTTCTAGTTTGGCTGGGTGACTAACCATTTTTGTTTCTTGGTTATTTTAGAGATCTCTTGGTGGGTTGTGTCTTTGTCTGTTGTTGTTCTTTTCTCTCTTTTTGGGCTCTGTATTAGCTCTCACTGGTTGGTTTTATTAGCTAACCGGGTTATGCTAGGTTGGTTGCATGGGTGGATGTGTTGGTTGTGTTTGATGGTTGGTTTAGGTGCTTTTTGTTGGGTTTTTTGGTTGGGTTTCTTGTCTGCTCCTTGGTTGGTTGTCCTTTCTTGGGTGCAACTATTTTTCCTTTATTTTTGCTTCTTGGGAGTTAGTTTCCTGCCTGACTTCTCCGCTCATCCCTGCTACCGGGCCTAGTGGTTTGGCTATTTTTTCAGTGGAGGATATGAGCTCTTGTGGTTTGTTTTTGTCTTATTTTAGGACTTATTATTGGGGGTTATTAGCTTAAGGGGTTTTTGGTGGCTGCTACTTTTCCTTGGATAGTTGTGCCATGGCTTGGTGTTTTGGGATTTTTGTTGGCTGTTGGTATTGACACCCTTTGGTTTAGTTGGCTATCTTTATTTCCTGATATTTTCCTTTTGGTTGGTGATAGTGGATTTACTTTCCTTTTGGCTGCCTTGGTGGTGGTTTTGATGGTAATTTCTGGATGCCCTCTTGGTCTCTCAATGCTATGGCTTTCCTCTCTCTGGTGCTTCTTATCTTCTACTATTTTATTTGGGTGGAGGTTTTGTCCTTGGATTTGGATTGCTAGTGCTCAGAGATAGTTGTGGGTTGTTCTCACCATTGACCTCACAGTAACGAGGATGCTTTATGTGTTTTGGGTTTTGGTTGGTGGGTTTTCTGGTCGGGTTTCATTGCTCTCTATTTTCTCTTTTTTTGTGAAAACTGGATCACTATGGACTATTTTGCCTCGAAGGTTGATTATATCAGGTATGCTGGCTATGTTTCCCCATATCTTCTTTCTTGTTGGTAGCATGCATATGATTGTAACCCTTCTCATGAAGTTTGGATGCTCATATGTACTGTTTCCCCTTGAGATGATCTTAATTGAGCTCGAGCCTTCTCTTTCTCAGCTCTTTCTAAATTGTTTACTTTATCATTTTCCCTTGAGCTATGAAAATTATCTTTATAGTGTTTTACAAATTTCTTTTGTAGGTTGGAACTTCACAGATGGAAAAATCTTTACTCATCCAACTCAAGTGCTGTTGATGTGGATCTTGCTTATCTTCTCAAAGGGATCATGAGCTGCTGCTAACTAGTCCTTTTACTATTTTTATAAGTTTTATTAGACCTTTTTGTGTTATTTCTCATTTTCTTTTATGCTGTTGCTTTTGCTCTTTTATTTTATTTTTAATTGTACTTAGATGGGGGTGTAGCTCTTTAGGTTTTTTATAGCCTTGTGAGTAGTAGAAATTTGAGCTTTACCCTTTTACGGACATTGTATCTATTATTTTTATGGTAATAAAATTCTAACTTCCACTAAAAAAAAACATAAACCCTAAGAATGGGCAGAACCTTGTTGGCAGGAACATTGCCATCAACGAAGCTCAGTCAAGATCTGGTAGTGGAGGCGAAGGTGGAGGCAGTGGTTATCATAGTGGTGGTGGGGGATCTAGAGGTGCTGGTGGAAATGGAGGTGGTGGTCAGAGCAATGGTGGTTATGGAGATGGCAGGAGTGATAAAGGTTACAATCGTGGTGGTGGCAGAGGGAGAGATCTGGGATATGATGGTAGATCCAGCTACTCGAGAGGTCACGGTGGTTCTGATGGGAACTGGAGAAACTGAAGAACGACTGATATAGTCCATTGCTTATGGAACTATGTCTTTATAGTAGATATGGTTCTTATTATCTAGGATTTTTTGGTTTGATCTATGCATGCTCATTTTTTATCAATGTCGCCACTTGTTTCTTAAAAAACTTGGTGTGTTACTTGTCGATGAAATCGAAAAGAAGAAATGTTGAATCTGAATTTGTTCTCTGTTATAAAGAAAACCCTAAAACTTTAAACCCTAAACCTAAAACCTAATCTCTAAACCCTAAACCCTAAACCCAAAACCCTAAACCCTAAACCCTAAATCCTAAACCCTAAACCATAAAACCCAAAACCCTAAACCATAAACCCTAAACCCTAGATAAATAAAAAATAAACTAAATATACTAAATAAACCTAAACCTAATTGTTTACTTAATTTTTTTTTAAAAACTTTAAACCCAAAATCCTAAGCCATAAATCCTAAACCCTAAACCCTAAAACTAACTCTAAACCTGCATAACTAAACCCACAACCCAATTTAATAATAATTGGAATGAAAAAAAACTTGAGAACTACATTCTTATTTCTATTTTGACAAGTTTTGCAACATCACTATCTCTTCTAATAAACCAGATCAAATCCTTTATCAAGCTTTCTTACAATGGTGATTTCATTCTTAAAGAGGTTCGAAATTTTATTGGAAATAAACAAAAACCTCTAATGTTTTCATTAAACTTTGGAACAATATTATTCCCATTTTTTATTCAAATTTAGCTTGGAGGATTTTGAATAACTTCATTCTGGTTAATTCATTGCTCTAGCTTAAAGGGTTTTACTTACCTTCTAAGTGCTATTGTTGCTTTCATATTGAAAATATTCATCATGTTTTTCTCAATGGTGCTATTGCTACCAAACTTTGCATATGGTATGACCAATTATTTAACAATAACTATTTTCATGGCACTCTTTCATTATATCAACTTCTTGAAGTTTGTTTCCATAAAATTGTGAAAGGTCATATCAAAGTTTTAATTGCTATTACCCTTATTTGGTTCATTTGGATGGATAAAAATGATGCTAAATATCATGGCATCCCTAAGAACAACTAAAGGATCCTTACTAGAACTAAAGAAAAAATTCATGGTTTGTTTAATGCAAATTTAATTAGCAATTTTCACTTTAGAGGTTATAAATTTGTGGCTAAAAAACTAGGTATCACTTTGCGTGATGATCCTTCCTACAAGAGTATTAGAATTATACATTGGATTAAGCCTAAAGAAAATTCTATTAAGATCAATACTGATGGTTCTATTTCCCCAAACAAATATGGTTGTGGTGGAATTCTTAGGGATTCTAAAGGCACTATAATTTGTGCATTTTCCTACCCCCTCAAAGCTTGTTATGTTATTTATGCTAAACTCTTGGATGTTAACATAGCTATTGATATTTTTTAAGCAAATTCCTCTTTAATATTTGGATTGAAGTAGATGCTCTTCTTTTACTTGATATGCTCAATAATAATAAAATGGGAAATGTTGACTTATTTATCTTCTTAATCACACTAAAAAACTTCTTTCTCAAGTTTGCTACAAATTTGTAACATTATTTATGAAGGTAATGCTTTTGTTGATTTCCTAGCTAATTTGGGAGGGGAATTAAATGAGCTCATTTTATTTGATAACCATAGCTTATCTAAGCATCTACGTGGTCTAGTCAATCTGGATAACATTGGACTGTCTTACCTCATATTTTAACCTTCTGCACTTTTGTTGATTTTTTTCTATGGTGGTTTTATTCAATCTATTTTTTATTGTTTTTTATTTTTAGTCCCCTCACTAAGAAGTTGTTTTTGTTGAGTTTATTTCTATACTTAAACCCTTTTCCACTTTACCCCATTCTATACTTGCATGACCTTTTTTTGGGTCATAGTGGTGTTGTTTTTAATTTGTTTCCCTATCCTCTGAGCCTGGTGGTTTTCTTTCTATGGCTCATGCTTTGTGTCTCCTATTGGGTTATAGCTATGCCAGATTTTGGACTACCCCTTTTACCAATGAATGTTGGGTTTGCCTCTAGTTTTGGCTGGTTGTGGCCTTATTCAAATTAGATTTGCAGATTATATGGTTAATTTTGCTGGTTGCTCCTATTTATTTCTTTCATCTGCTAGGCTATTTTGGGTGGTTATTTTTATATGGCTGATGTTGGCCTCTTTTGGCTAGGCTTAGTTTTGGGTTTTTTGGTGGTTGTTGTTCTCCTTTATTAGTTTGGATTGGAGGTTTTTGCTGGTTGGTTCCATCTGCCTTGTGAATTAGAGTTAGTTATTTTGTGGTTGTTATCTCCCTATTTTCTCTTTTCTAGTGAGTGTCAGCTCTTTAGGATTTGGAAGGGGTTTTGTTTGCCTCTGGCCTTGTTCCTTTCCTTACAAATTTGCTGCTTGTGGTTGGGTGGTCCTCCTTAGCATTTTCTAGTTTCGCAAGGTGACTACCAATTTTGTATTTTGGTTATTTTGGAGATCTCCAGGTGGTCTGTTGTTGTTCTTTTCCATCTTTTTATGCTCTATATTGGCTCTATTTTCTAGTTGGTTTTGATGGTCAATTTGGTTGGCTATTTTGGGTTGGTTGCTGGGTGGATGTATTGGATGTGTTTGATGGTTGGTTTAGGTGCTTTTGGTTGGGTTTCTAGTTTGCTCTTGGGTTGGTTATCCTTTCTTGGGTGCAGCTATTTTTACTTTGTTTTTGCTTCCTATTTTGGGTGTCAATTTTCCTGTAGCTCTGAATTCTCCTACTACTCATCCTGTTGGCTACTAGCCTGGGTGGTTTTATTGGTTATTTTGTCGGTGGAGGATATGAGCTCTTGTTGTTATTTTTGGTCCTATTTTTGGACTTGTTGTTGGGGGATAGCTGCTTGAGCGGTTTTTTGTGGTTGCTATCTTGCCTCAGATGCTTATGTCTTAGCTTGGTGTTTTGGGCTTTATGTTGGCTATTGGTATTGACTCCCTTTGGTTTAGTTGGCTCTCCTTGTTTCCTGATATTTTCCTCTTAGTTGGTGATGGTGGATTTACTTTCCTTTTGGCTGCCTTGGTGATGGTTTTGATGGTAATTTTTGGATGCCCTCTTGGTCTCTCTATGCTATGGCTTTCCTCTCTCTGGTGCTGCTTATCTTCTAATGTTTTGCTATTTGGGTGGAGGTTTTTCCCTTCGATTTGGATTGTTAGTGCTATGGGCAGAGTTGTGGGTTGTTCTCGACCACTAATGCTATTGTAACTTCTGGGATCCTAGCTTTATGTGTTTGGTCTGTTGTGGGTTTTGGTTCGTGGGCTGGCTGCTGGCTGGCTATTTTTCTCATTTTTTTTTGGTACTGGAACTAGATCAATATGGACTATTTTTCCTTGGATGGTTGCTTATATCTGGTATGCTGGCTATGATGGCCTTGATGGTTCCCCATATCTTCTCTCTAGTTGGTAGCATGCATATGATTATAACCCTTCTCATGAAGTTTGGATGCTCGTATGTATTAGTACCCCTTGAGATGATCTTAACTATGCCCGAGCCTTCTCTTTCTCGGCCTTTTCTAAATTGTTTACTTTATCATTTTCCCTTCAACTATGACCATTGCCTTTGTACTATTTTGTAGATTTCTTTTGCAGGTTGGAACTTCACAGATGGAATAATCTTTACTAAGCCAACTCAAGTATTGATGTGAGTCTTGCTTATCTTTCCTTATCAAAGGGATCATGAGTCGCTAACTAGTCCTTTTACTATTTTCTTAAGTTTTATTAGTCCTTTTTGTGTCTTTTCTCATTTGCTTTTATATTGTTGTTGCGTTTGCACTTTTATTTTATTTTTCCATTGTACTTATAAGGGGTTTAGCTCACTAGGTTTCTTGTATCTCTTTAGGTTTCAATAGAAATTTGAGCTTTACCCCTTTTAAAGACATTGTATCCTTTATTTTTATGGTAATAAAATTCTAACTTTCCCTAAGAAGAAAAAAACATAAACACTAAGAATGGGTAGAACCTTGTTGGGAGGAACATCATCGTCAACCAGCCTCAGTCTAGATCTAATGGTTGAGACAAAGGCGGAGGAGACAGTTATCATAGTGGTAGTGTGGGATCTGGAGGTGCTGGTGGATATAGAGGTGGTGGTCGGAGTAGTGGTGATTATGGAGGTGGGAGGAGCGATGGAGGTTACAACCATGGTGGTGGCAGTGGGAGAGATCATGGATATGATGGTGGATCTTGCTACTCGAGAGGCTGGGGTGGTTCTGATGGGAACTAGAGAAGTTGAAGAACGGTCGATCCGATCTACTGCTCATGGAACAATGTCTTTTTAGTAAAGACGATTCTAGTTATCTAGTGTTTTTGATTTGCTCAATGCGTGCTCATTTTTTATCTATGTTGTCGCCATGTCGAAAAATGGTGTTACTTGGTTGATGAAATCGAAAAGAAGAAATGTTGAACCTGAATTTGTTCTTTGTTAAAAAAAAGAAAAAAAAAATCAAAAACTCTAAACCCTAAACTAAAACTTGAACCATAAACCTAAAAGCTAAACCCTAAAACATAAACCCTAAACCATAAAAACCCAAAACCCAAAACCCTAAACCCTAAGCCCTAAACCCTAAAACCTAAACCCTAAACCCTAAGCGCTAAACCCTAAACCCTAAATAACAAAAAAAAACTAAATATACAAAATAAATCTAAGCCTACTAGTTTACTAATTTTTTAAAAAAACCTTAAACCCTAAACCCTAAAACCCAAAATCCTAAACCCTAAACCCTAAACCCTAAAACTTACAACCTAAAACCCTAAACCTAAACCCCAAACCCTAAACCTGAAACTCGAAATCCTAAACCTTACACCCTAAACCCTAAACTCTAAATCATAAACCCTAAACCCTAGAAACCTAAAAACCTAAACCTAAACTAAATAAAACATAAAAGTAAAAGAAATAAAAAATGTAAACCTAAATAAAATAAAAAAATAAAAAAAATAAAAACCTAAACTAAAACCTAAACTTAAACCTAAAAATAAAAGAAAATAAAAAATATAAATAAAACTAAAATAAAATAAATAAAAACCTAAACTAAACTAAAAAATAAAATATACCTAAAAATAAAAGACCTAAAAAAAACTTAACAAAAATAAACCTAAAATTAAAATAAACTGAACCTAAATGAAAATTAAAACCTAAAAATAAACCTAAAAGAAAATCCTAAAAACTAATCCTAAAAAAATAAAATAAAAACCTAAACCTAAGCCTAAAAATAAAAAATAAAACCTAAACCTAAAAATAAAATAAAAGTAAAACTCAACTAAAAAATAAACTTATACCAAAACCTAAACCTAAAAAATATACCAAAATAAAAAAATTAAACTAAAATAAATAAATCTAAAATAAATAAATAAATTTAAATATAATTAAAAAATAAAATTAGCTAAAATAAAGAAATAAACTTAATATACTAAATAAACCTAAACCTATCGGTTTACTTAATTTAAATAAAAAAACCTTAAACCTTAAATCATAAACTCTAAAACCTAAACCCTAAACCCTAAATCCTAAACGTACAACCCTAAACCCTAAACCCTAAACCCTAACCCTAAACCCTAAACCCTAAACCCCAAACCCTAAACTTAAACCTAAAGTAACTAAATAAATTAAAAAATAAACTTAAGCCCTAAAATTTAATAAACCTAAACCTAAACCTAAACCATAAGAATGGGCAGAACATTAACGGTAGGAACATCACTGTCAACCAGGCTCAGCCTAGATCTGGTGATGGAGGTGAAGGGGGATGCAACAGTTATCATAGTGGTGGTGGGGGATATGGAGGTGGTGGTCAGGGCATTGGAGGTTATGGAGGTGGGAGGAGCGACGAAGGTTACATCCATGGTGGTGGTGGAGGGAGAGATCACGGATATGATGGTGGATCCTGCTACTCGAGAGGTCGGGGTGGTTCTGATGGGAATTTGAGAAAGTGAAAAATGGTTGATCTAATCTACTACATGTGGAGCTGTCTTTACTATAGAGATAGTTCTACTTATTTAAGGTTTTTGATTTGCTCTATGTGTGCTCATTCTTTATCTTTGTCATCACTTATGTCTTAGAAAACTTGGTGTGTTACTTGGTATATGAAATTGAAAAGAAGAAATGTTGAATCTGAATTTGTTTTCTGTTAAAAATAAAAAAAACTAAAAACCCTAAACACCAAATTAAAACTTGAACACTAAACCTAAAACATTAACCCTAAACCCTAAACCCTAAAACCTAAAACCTAAAACCCTAAACCCTAAACCCTAAACCTAAAACCTAAACACAAAACCCTAAACCCTAAACCCTAAACTAACCCTAAACCCTAAACTCTAAAAAGCTTAAATAAACCTAAACTAAATAAAACCTAAAAATAAAATAAATTAAAAAACCTAAAAAAAATAAATAAAAAATAAAATAAAACCATAAACTCAAACCTGAACCTAAACCTAAACGTAAAAAGAAAATAATAAAAAAATAAAAACTAAACCAAAATAAAATTAATAAATGCCTAAGCTAAACTAAAAAAATAAAGAACCTAAATAAAATAAAAACTAAACCTAAAATAAAAACTAAGTAAAAACCTAAACTTAAAAAATAAACCAAAAAATAAAATCTAAAAATAACTAAAACCTAAACCCTAAACCCTAAACAAAAAAAAGCTAGACCTAAACCTAAACCAAAATAAACTAAACTAAAATAAATAAAACTTAAACCTAAACCTGAAATAAACTAAACCTAAACCTAAACCTAAACTAAATAATAGAACCTAAAAATAAACATAAAATAAAAACCTAAAATCTAAACCTAATAAAATAAAATAAAAACCTAAACTGAAACCTAAAAATAAAAGTTAAAACCTAAACCTTAAATATAAAATAAAAATAAAACTAAACTAAAAGGTAAACCTAAACCTAAAAAGTTAACTAAAATAAAAACCCTAAACTAAAATAAATAAACCTTAAATAAATAATTTAAACTAAATAAAATAAAAATAAACCTAAATAAAAATAAAAAATAAAATAAGTTAAAATAAATAATAAATAAACTAAATAAACTAAATAAACCTAAACCTATTAGTTTACTTAATTTAAAAAAAAATAAAAAAATACAAAAAACATATCCCTAAACCTTAAACCCTAAAATTAACCCTAAACACTAAACCCTAAAACCCTAAATCCTAAATTCTAAACCCTAAACCCTAAACCCTAAACCCTTAACCCTAAACTCTAAACCGTAAATCCAAAACCCTAAACTGCAAACCAAAAAAACCCTAAACCCTAAACTAACCCTAAACCCTGAACCCTAAAAAGCTAAAAACCTAAAGCTAAACTAAATAAAACCTAAAAATAAAATAAATAAATAAAACTTAAACCAAAATATAATAAAATAAATAATGTAAAATAAAATCATAAAAAAAAACTGAACCTAAACCTAAACCTAAAATAATAAAAAAATAAAAATAAAAACTAAACTAAAATAAAATAAATAAAACTTTAACTAACTAAAAAATAAAAAACCTAAATAAAATAAAAATTAAACCTAAAATAAAAATAAAATAAACCTAAAATAAAATAAAATAAAAACGAAATAAAAACCTAAACCTAAAAAAAAAAAATAAAATAAAAAAAAAAAAAAAAAAAAAAAAAAAAAAAAAAAAAAATAAAATAAAACCAAACCTAAACAAAAAAAGCTAAAGCTAAAATAGAAATAAAATAAACCTAAACCTAAATTAAAATAAATAAAACTTAAAGCTAAACTTAAAATAAATTAATACTAAATCTAAACCTAAACTAAAAAAATAAAAACCTAAAACCTAAACCTAAAAAATAAAATAAAAACCTAAACCTCAACCTAAAAATTAAAAAAACAAAACCTAATCCTAAAATATAAAATAAAAATAAAACTAAACTAAAAAATAAAACAAAACTGAAACCTAAACCTAAACCTAAAACATAAACTAAAATTGAAAACCTAAACTAAAATAAATAAAACTAAAACAAATAATCTAAACTAAATAAAAATAAAATAAACCTAAATAAAAATAAAAAATAAAAAAACTAAAATAAATAAAAAATAAACTAAATAAACTAAATAAACTTAAACCTACCAATTTACTTAATTTAAAAAAAAAACCTTATCGCTAAAACTAACCATAAATCCTAAACCCTAAACCCTAAACCCTAAACCCCAAATCCCAAAACCATAGAACCTAAACACAAAACCCTAAACCCTAAACCATAAACCCTAAACCCTAAACCCCAAACCCAAAACACAAAACCTAAAACCCTAAAGTAACTCTAAACCCTAAAATAAAATAAATAAAAAACTTAAAATAAAATAAAATTATAAAAAATAAAATCATAAACCAAACCTTAACCTAACTTAAACCTAGACCTAAAAAAATAAAAATAGAAAAAATAAAAACTTAACTAAAACAAATAAAATAAAAACCTTAACTAACCTAAAAAAATAAAAAACATAAAAAATAAAAACTAATCCTAAAATAAATATAAAATAAACCCAAAATAAAATAAAATAAAAACCAAATAAAAACCTAAAGCTAAAAAATAAACCAAAAATAAAACCTAAAAATAAATAAAAAATAAAACCTAAACACTAAACTAAAAAAAAACTAAACCTAAAATATAAAAAAATAAACCTAAACATAAACTAACATAAACTAAACTAAAATAAATAAAACCTAAACCTAAACCTAAACTAAAAAATAAAACCTAAAAATAAACCTAAAATAAAAACCTAAAACCTAAACTTAAAAAAATAAAATAAAAACCAAAACCTAAACTTAAAAGCAAAAAATAAAACCTAAACCAAAAAAATAAAATCAAAATAAAACAAAACTTAAAAATAAACTTAAACCAAAACTAATACCTAAAAATAAACTAAAATTTAAAACCTAAACTAAGTTAAATAAACTTAAAAGAAATAAACTAAACTAAATAAAAATAAAAATAAGCCTAAAAAATTTTAAAAATAAAATAAACTAAAATAAATAAAAATAAACTAAATAAACTTAAACCTACGAGTTTACTTAATTTAAAGATTTAAAAAAAAATTAAAAAAACTATCCCTAAGCCCTAAACCTTTAACCATAAAACCCAAAATCCTAAACCCTAAACCTTAAACCCTAAAACCTAAACCTTAAACCCTAAACCCTAAACCCTAAATCGCAAACCCTAAACCCCAAACCCAAAACCCAAAACCCTAAACCCTAAACTAACCATAAACCTTAAAAAGCTAAAAACCTAAACATAAACTAAATAAAACCTAAAAAAAAAAATTAAAAAACCTAAACCAAAATAAGATAAATAAAATAATATAAAATAAAATCATAAACTAAAACCTAAACCTAAAAAAAACTAAACTAAATTATTCTAAATAAAAAGTTTAACTAAACTAAAAAAATAAAAAACCTAAATAAAATTAAAACTAATCCTAAATTAAAAATATGATAAATTAAAATAAAATAAAATAAAATAAAAACTAAATAAAATCTAAACATTAAAAATTAGCCAAAAAATAGAACCTAAAAATAAATAAAAACAAAATCTAAAACCTAAACTAAAAAAAACTAAACCTAAAATAATAATAAAATAAAACTGAACATAAACTAACATAAACTAAACTAAAATAAATAAAACCTAAACAAAATTCTAAAATAAACTAATCCTAAACCTAAACCAAAACTGAATAAAATAAAATATATTAAAAATAAACCTAAACCTAAACTAAAAAATAAAACCTAAAAACAAACCTAAAATAAAAACCTAAAGCATAAACTAAAAAAATTAAATAAAAACCTAAACCTAAACCTAAAAATGAAAAATAAAACCTAAACCTAAAAAAGTAAAATAAAAATAAAACTAAACTAAAAAGTAAACCTAAACCTAAACCTAAATCTAAAAAATAAACTAAAATAAGAAATGTAAACTAAAATAAAATAAACTAAAATAAAAAATGTAAACTAAAATAAATAAACCTAAAATTAGTAAACTAAACTAAATAAAAATAAAAATAAAATAAATAAAATACACTAAATAAGATTAAACCTACTAGTTTACTTAATTTAAAAAAAATAAAAAAACCCTAACTCAAAACCCTAAAACCTTAAACTAACCTTAAGCCCTAAACCCTACACCCTAAAGCTACAAACCTAATTATTAAACCCTAAAACCTAAACCCTAAACCCTAAACCCTAAACCTTAAACCTTAAAACCTACAACCCAAAACCCTAAACCCTATGCCTCAAACCCTAAACCCAAAACCCTAAATCCTAAACCCTAAACCCTAAACCCTAAAAACATAAAAACCTAAACCTAAACCAAATAAAACCTAAAAAAATAAATAAATAAACCAAAACCAAAATATAATATAAAAATAAAATAAAATAAAAACTTAAAATAAAACATGAACCTAAACCTAAACCTAAACCTAAACCTAAACATAAAAAATAAAATAAAAAATAAAAATTAAACTAAAATAAAATAATAAAATAACTAAAAACTAAAAATAAAATAAATAAAAAATAAAAAACCTAAAAAAATAAAATAAAATAAAATAAAATATAAAAACTAAATAAAATAAAATAAATAAATAAAACCTAAACTTAAAAAATAAACTAAAAAAATAAAAAACCTAAACCTAAATAAAAAAAATAAACTAAACCAAAATAAATAAAATAAACCTAAACTAAAAAAATAAACTAAATAAATAAAATAAACCTAAACCTAAACCTAAACTAAATAAAATAAAATAAAAAAATAAAATCTAAACATAAAAAATAAAATAAAATAAAATAAAATTAAAAAAAAATAAAACCTAAAACTAAAAAAATAAAAATATAAACAAACCTAAAATAAAATAAAATCTAAAATAAAAAATAAAATTAAATAATACTGTTTTAATTTAAAACCCTAAACCCTAAACCCTTAATCCTAACCATAACCCTAACCCTAAACCATAAACCCATTTGTTTGAGCATCTTCTCTATTTCTTTGGTTCTCGTGAATTTTATTTCCCATGTGGAGTGTGTCCCTCTGTGGATTTTCTTATGGAAATCTTAGTTGGTGACTCTAGTTCGAGTTTTGCTCTACTACTTCTTCTCCTATCATGTGTTGGTCATGTGTTTTGCTTCCCCATGGAGAAATCCCGAGATTACACCACGTCAAGGTTTCTGATTCTTTGGGGAACTCAAGCTTAAATCCATTGCTGGCATTGAAGTCATTGAAGGATGTTTTTGTGAGTAAGGATAATTATGCTAGTGAGTCTCTCGAGCTTATCTCAACTTCCTTCCAAGGTGTACCCACAATAATGTGTTCTAATTCAGTTGTGGAAAGGCTTGTGAAGCCCTTTGAATTCACTTTGGTGGGTAAATTTTCTTTGTGTCATCCTACTTTGGAGAATATTCAATCATTTTTCCATAGCTTGAAGCTCTTTGGATTTTTTTCTATTAGATTGATCGATTCCCATCATGTATTGATTCAGCTTTCCAATGACTTACATTACTCTCATGATTTTTCTTGAAGCTTATATTTTATTTTCAATTCTCAGATGCAATTGTTGAAATGGATGCCCTTTTTAATATTAAGGAGGAATCTCACAATTTATCCAGTTTGGATCTCTCTTCCCAATTTGTGTGTCCATTTCATTAATCATGAATTTATTTTTATTATGGGTGCATTATTCAGTCATCCCCTTCAAGATGATCAGGCGATTGCTTATAATACCCGACCATTTGTTACTTGGATTCTAGTTGAGTTGGAAATAACTAAAAAATTTCCAAAGGAAATTTGGCTAGGATCAAAAAAATATGGTTATTTGCAAAAAGTTGATTTTGAGAATTTTCCTTTTTTTGTTCCCATTAAAAATTTCATGGTCATGGAGTTTCGGATTGCTTTATGGTTCATCCTTACCTTAAGAAACCTAAACCCATTCATAATAATTTGGATCCCAATATGAAGGTTCCCTCAGTTAAACCACAGAAAGCTATTCTTATAGAAAATTCTTTACCTAAATTCGAGGGATGTTATCTTGATCCTCCCACTGCTCTTTTGGATAATGCTGCAGTTCTTAAGCGACTTTTGGATGTCACTCATGTTAATAAGGATACATTACCTTTTAATGGGCCTATACAGTTGAATCCCCTAATATTGGTAATAATGTCGATAATAATATGTTTTCAAAACTTGTGGATGATGGTTCTATCTCAAATGATTCCATTGCTACTTCTTTACCACCTTTAATTGAAGAAAATGTGATCCTTGATAAGGGCATGAATGGTGAGCAAACTAATGATAAAGTTGTTAATCCTAACTTAGGCACTTGTGCTTTAAATGGATCTAATCCTTCTCCTGCATCTTTGTCTAATGTTGAACTGATTTCTATTCTGGTACTTCAACATAATAATGATTTGGAAGAAGGTGAAGTGGCTTGCAATGATCTTTTAAATGTGCAACCTTATTCCAGAAATATCCCTGAACAATCTCTAATGGATGGTGATGTTGTGGATATGACTAATAAATTTCAAATGGTTTTTAGGAAGAAAAATAAAACTCCTAAAACTAAATTTCCTAATTTTTCCAGAGTTTCTAGATCTAGCTCTTTTGCCAAAAATTAAATTTTTTCTTTCTTAATTTGAAATGTGAGAGGGATTGGTACCCTCTCTGTTAGAAATATAATTAGAAACTTAGTTCATACTCATAACATTTCCTTCTTGGCTATCTTGGAAAACTTTATTCTTCCTTTTAACATTTCTTTTATTACTAGAATGATTGGCTGTGAATGTTAATAAAATTTTGATATTTTAGAATAATCCCTATGTTTTGTAAGTTTTGGATGATTTATCCCAAGCTGTGAATGTTAAGATTACTTATGATAATTTGTGTTATTTGGGTTCATTTGTTTATGCTTCTTGTAATAGAAATGATAGACAGGTTCTTTGGAAGGATCTTATTAGCTTTTCTTCTTCTATTGTTGCACCTTGGTTTGTGGGTGGAGACTTAAATACAATCTCTTCTTCCTCTGAATGGGTTTGTGGTAATGCTCCAAACTTATTTTCTATGGAAGATTTTAATAACATGATCCTTGATTGTCATATTACTGACTTTGTCTTTAATGGGTCTCAATTTACATGGAATAATTATAGACTATGGCAAAAGAATGATAGGGTTCTTTTAATCATTTGTGGATTAATATTTTCCCTAGTACTTCTATGAAGCACTTAAGTAGAACCCTTTCAGACCATTTTCCCTTGCTTATTAATGTGAATTTTATTGCTAATAGATCCTCCTCCCATATCCCTTTTTGCTTCCAAAATATGTGGCTGATGGATGATAGATTTTTGGATGTTGTTGCTAGTAATTGGGGTGAACCTCTCCATCCCGATGACTTTGTTTTTGTAATGAGGTGATTGTGGTTCAAATTAAAAAAGACTTAAACAATGCCTTACCTGGTAGAATAAACATTGTTTCAAGAACCTTTTTTCAATATTAATAAAATGGAGAATATGGTAATCATTTTCGAAGATGATGTTGTTAATGATCCTTCAAAAATTCATATGTTGGCTCAAGCTAAAGATAGGTCAACATGTTTTCAAGACATGGAGGAGATATATTAGCAGTAAATGTGAGACACAATAGCACCCAAGAGGGGGGGTGAATTGGGTAATATTAAAATTTTCAAAACTTAAATTTTAATTTTTAAATATAAAATTAGATTTTGATTTTATAATGATAAGATATAATTCTAAATGCAGCAAAAATAAAAATACAATAAAGAAAATAGAGACAAGAGGCACATGATTTTATGTGGTTGCCAAACCCCAAAATACCTCGTCCCTAGCCACCCACGGCTAGGAATCCACTAAATGAAAATGGTTTATAAAAGTACTCTCCTATAACGGGTTGAGTACAACCCTACAACAATATGTACTCTCTACAAAGGCAGTACAACCCCAAAATAAATTTTACAACACAAAAAAATACAAAATAATAAATTTTGATAAAGTAAATCTCTCACAAATATACCAAGCAATCAAATTCAAAAAGTGATCTCACAACTTATAAATGATCACTTTACAACTTAAAAAAATTTGGCAAGGCAAAATGCTCACTTAATAAAAATAAATATCTTAAAGTGATCTTACTAGGATGTTTATGTTATTATAATTTGTAGAATAATACAAAATGATTTCAAAATAAATTCACAATATTATTTTTCATAATAAAATAAATTTCAGCAAGGAGTAATTTATTTTAACCAAAAAGATTCTTTCAATTAATGCTAATGATCACAAAATAAAAAAAATAAGTATATGATAGATCTAAGTTGGTTAGTAAGCTTTCAATTAAAAAGGGAGATCTAGCAAATATGAAAATAATTTCAGCACAATAATTTATTTTAAAATGCTTAAAATATACATCTAAAATAGATCTAAGAATAAATGATCTTTTAAAATAAGACCAAAGAAGAAATATTTCAAGAAACCAAAAGAAATTTGTAGGAAGCTAAAAATTTCAGCAAGTTGAAATAGATCCTACAAATTATCACAAGAGTTTTTCACCAAAAAAAATGATTGAGAAACTTTGATGTTAAAACCAATGTTCAAAGACTAATCCACCAAAAGTATAAATTAGAAAGAAGAAATAGATGGTGAAAATAGCATGAACAACTAAAAGTATTAAGATCAAGAAAACAAACTCAAGTAATTTAAAAGGCTTGCTTCGTTGAAGATGTTGAAGCTTCCAAACCAAGGATTTGATCTTGCAATATTTGGAGAACACTTGGAAGGAACATTTAAGAGATTTTTCTTAGATTTTCTGGAGATTTTGAATTTTGAATGAGGGATGCTTTCATGAAGAGAATGAGGCTATTTATAGGCAAGAAGGTCATTTAAAAAATTATTTCAAAGAAATATATTATACAAACCTCATGCTATCATGTGATAATTTAATATTCAATAAAAATATAATTTATATTAAACAAATATTAAATGTAGCAGCAAAAATTCAGTTATTCACATGGGAAAGTCAAAAGTAATCAAATGTAGCTCTTAATATATTCAAAGCATGTAGCATGCATCCATTATTAAAATCGTAATGTTTAAAAAATCATAATAAATTCAATTTTAATGCAAAGTGGGTCATGTAACCACTTATTTTAAAGGAAAAAATCCAAGGAATATGGAGATAAAATCGATATGAATTCTTTGATTAAACAATGACTTTGGCTAAAATACAAAATTTTATATATTTTTTTTGACATGTGACATTTAAAAATTATGATATAATTTATTTATAATCATAAATATGTTAGTTATCATATAACCAGCAAATTAAATTAAAATACCTAATTATATTAAGTAAATAAAATAATTATACTTAATAGTTATGATCATTTATTACTTTGACAATTTTATTGCTATGTAGAAAAACATATAATTGAATGTTAATTAAATAAAGATTTATATAAATTAACCTCATTAAAATAGTATGTTTGGTTGTGAGCAAATTGATTCATGCCAAAGAACTCATAAGAATAGTCATATAACCTAAAATCATGTGCACATTATCCCTTTCATTCTTTTATTCTTGCAATTTCTTCTAACAATTTGTGTGATGTATTGATATGTAATTAGATGATATATCTGAAACACATAAAAATATTCATTAGAACATCCAAGCATTTGTTTGTTATCATCAAAATTAATCAAATTGAACATGAGGCTAATTAAGCCAATAGTAAAAAGCTTCTATGAAATAGATCTCTGATGGTGATCAAAATACTAAATATTTTCATGCCATGGTTAAAAATAAAAAAGCTATAAATCACATCCATAAAATTAAAATTAATGATGGAGTTTGGTGTTCTGATAAAAAGGAGCTTATTGACTCTTGTTTCTTTTTATAAAGAGCTTCAAAATAAAAATGTTGCTTGTGATGATATTTCTTGGCCTAGAGTTATTCGTAATCTAATTTCTGATGATGATAACAATATGCTTTCTTCCTTACCTTTTGAGTCTAAAATTACTGATATTTTGTAGAGTATGAATAAAGACTCCTGGTTGGTCCTGATGGTTATACTACCCTTTTTTTTTCCCAAAAATGTTGGATTATCATTAAAGAGGACTTTATTAATGCTATTCTTGATTTTTTTTTAAGGGTAGTATCCTTCCAAAATATTTTTCTAGCACTTCCATTGTTTTAATTCCTAAAAAAGGCAATCCTAAAGTTTGTAGTTATTTTAGGCCGATTAGCCTTTGCTCCTTTTTTAATAAGCTTATCTCTAAGATTTAGGCTAAATGATTAAGTATCTTGCTTCCTAAAATTATCTCCCCCAATCAAACCAATTTTGTTAAAGGGAGATCCATTTCTGATAATGTTCTTTTAGCCCAAGAGATGATCCATGATTTAAATGCCAAAGTTCATAGTGGAAACCTGCTTTTAAGCTTGACATTTCCAAAGCTTATGATAATATTGTTTGGGCTTTCCTATATAAAATTTTGGCTTTATTTGGGTTCTCTAATCAATTTATTAATTTAATTAAGAATGGGATTGAGAATTCTTGTTTTTCTATGCTTCTTAATGGTGAAGTGCATGGTTTTTTCTCTTCTTCTCTAGGGCTAAGGCAAGGGGACCCTCTTCTCCTGCCCTCTTCATTATTACTGTGGAATATTTTTCTTCATGTATTGAGCATATGTTTAGTAGAATTTCTAACATGTATTACGAAACCATTAGTGGGTTTCCCATTTCACACCTTAGTTTTGCCAATGATTTCATTATATTTTGCAATGCCTCCACTCTTTATATTAAAAAATTTATGTAAGTTCTTAACTCATTTTGGTAGGGAGAGTGGCTTGAATATCAATCCTAATAAAAGTTTTTTTATTACTAGCTCTTCTATCTCCTTATCTAAGATCAATGTTATCGAGAATATTATAGGCTTTTCTCATCAAAATCTTTCTATCAAGTATCTGGGGACTCCTTTATATAGAGGCACGAAAAGATCTTCTTTATTTGATGAAGTAATTCAGAAAATAAACAAGAAAACCTCCCCTGGGGAATTTCATTTACTTCCCTTTGGTGCTAGACTTATCCTAATCATAAGTACCCTTTGCTCTCTATCTATGTATCTCTTGTCTACTATTGTTCCTACCCGTTCTATTATTAAAAGGATCAATAGACTTTTTAATAAATTTTTTTGAGGTTCTAATTCATCTATCAAAATATTACATTGGGCTAGTTGGCACAACTATTGTGGTACTAATAATGAAGGTGGCTTCGGTTGCAAAACATTAGAGGATTCTATTAACTATTTTTCCAATAAAATGTGGAGGAACTATAGAAATAAACATAGTTACTGGTCAAACTTTATGCATGCTAAATATTGCTAGGGAAAACATCCCCTCATTTATGCTTTCAAATCTGGGGATTCTCCTATGTGGAGAAGACATTGTAATATCAAATGGAATGCTAAGAATTTAATTTCTTGTCAATTCGGTTCCTCATTCTTTTGGCAAGACAATTGGCTGTGGCTCTATTGATTCCCTTCTTAATACTCAATCAACTGTGTTGCTTAAGATTCATTAGTTAATTATTAATAATAAGTGGGATGTGGCTCAATTGAATAACCTTGTTCCTAATGTGATCATTAACAAAATACTTAAAATTTGTCCTTTCCCTAATGAACCAGACCAAATTATTTTAAAAAATTCTTCTTTTGGAGATTTTGTTTTTAAGGATGTTTGGCACTTTATTAGATTTAAATATCAAGAGTCCTTAGTTTTTACTAAAATCTAGAATATTAGTGTCCCTACTTCATTCTTGGCTTTAACTTGGCACATTCTGAAGCATTATATCCCTATGGATGCTACTCTTTTGAAAAAGGATTTCCATCTCCCCTTTAAATGTCACTGTTGCTATCACATTGAAAGTGTGGATCATGTTTTTGTGAATGGCCCTATTGCTGCTAGAATGTGGAATTAGTATGATAATATTTTTAAAACTTTCCATTTTAATGGTTCATTTTCTATTATGCAAGTCCTTGAAGCTTGTTTCTCTTATACTTCTAAGGGTCATGTTAAAATTATTTTATCTATTACTATTTTTGGCATATTTGGATGGATAGAAATGATGCAAAGCATCATAATATTCCTATGAATTATAATTGTATCATTGCTAGATCCAAAAATAAAATTGTCTCTTTTCAAAGCCAATCTTCTTACTCACTCCAATTTTAAAGGGTACAAGTCTATGGCATTGAAATTTGTAATTAACCTTCCTACCTGTAATGTCTCTCCTACCCAAAAAAATTATATATTGGATTAAACCTAATTATCATTACATTAAGGTTAACACTGATGGCTCAGTTTCTAATGGTTACTATGGCTGAGGTGGGATTTTGAGAGATCACAACGGCAAGGTTATCTTTACTTTTGCTGCCCCTTTAGAGCCTTGTTATGTTTTATTTACTAAACTTAAAGGCATTCATCGAGGCAATTCCATTTGTTTAGAAAAGGTTTTAATAAGATTTTGTTTGAAGGGAATGCTCTCCTTCTTTTAGATTACTCAAATCTGATGCTAATGGTAATGCTGAAGTGTATTTTTTACTTAATCCTACAAGGAGGCTTCTTGCTAACCTAGATTTTCAAGTTTCTCATATTTATAGAGAAGCCAACTCTTATGCTGACTTTCTTTCCAATTTGGAGGCCAAGTCTTCTTGTTTGGAAATTTTTTCTAATGATGACATACCTTTCCTTTTAAGGGGCCTTGTGAATCTAGATAAAATTGGATTGCCTTATCTTAGAAGCTTTTAGCTCTTCTTTCAACCTTTAGGGCTTCCATGTTGGTGTTTTTGATTAGTATTTGTTTTGTCCTTTGCTAGCTTGGTCTTGAGTTTTTTCTTCACCTAAATATATTTTTAATCTTTAGTTTGAGTTCTTCCCATTCTATGGATGGGTTGGGGTTGTCTTTCCATTTATTGGATTTTTGCTATAGTGTTTGTTTTCTGGTATATCTTCACTCCAACCTTTGTAGAGGTGTTTATAGTAGGTGGAGGCTGTTGGGTTTTTCTTGTATTCTGGTTGGTGTGGTTCTCTTTATTGGTTGGATCTCTCTATAGTCTAGTTTGTTTGTTTTGGAATTTATGGTTGGCTGGTTGTTGGTGTTTCCTAGCTATGGGTTTTTTCCCTTTCTTGGTGTTGCTCATGCTAGATTTATTACCTTCTTACTGTGGCTAGTTGTCCTATCACTTTGTTGTTTGCTGATTAGGATGGACTTTTCAAGTGTTTTTGGTGGTCCTTTCTATCATGAGTCTCACCCTTCCCACCTTCTCCTATCCTCTCAGATTTTACTTGTGCTATTTATGGTGTGAGTTTCTTGGTTGGGCTTGCTCATCCGAAGGTGGCTATTGGCAACTTTTTGTGGATTTAGCTCCTGCTGCTAAGAGCGATTGTGTGGCCTTGAGGGCTCTTTGTTTTTTTGTTGTTGCTTGGAGAACTATTTTCTTGAGCTACTTACCCTTACTTTATTATTATTCTGGATGAGTGTGAGGTTGGATGCTACTGGATTGTTATATATTCTGAATATTGGGTGCACCTCTTATAATATTGAGGTCTTGTTTTTGATTTGTGTTCTGAATTGGAAGGCTGAAAACTACTTGTTGGATGTTATTTGGACTTGGGTGATGATGACTATGTTTGGGTTCCTTTTTATTATTGTCTCTATTTATTGGATTGTTTTTTATCCTAAAGGGCTTTTTCTTTTTATTGCTTTGGCTGCTGTCTCTAGCTGTTTGAACAGGATTCTCCTTTCCTTAGATTTGGATTGGTGGGTGCAACCTACAGCTTTCCCTTGGGATATTTTCAATGTTTGTGACTGGATGACTACTTCTGTCTTTCATACTGATGGTTCTAAGTTTGATGATTTGAATCCTTGGCTGCCTTGGTGGCTTGCAGGGTGGCCTACCTTGGTGGCTTGCAGGGTGACCTGCCTTCTTGGCTAATTGGATTGGTTGCTCTAGCTGGCTGGGTTGGTTAAAAGAGTATTTACTTGGTTATAATTTTCTTCATCCTTTTGGGTCTATGTTTGGAACCAGCTACTTACTTTCCCATTCTTCTCTTCTGGTTTCTACCTGCTGGGATTTTTAGTAATTGGTTGTGGATGAACCTCTCCCATTTCCTACTTTGATGGCTACCTTGCTACCTAACATTCTTGCTGTTAGTCTTACTATTACTCTGTGTATTATTGCTTCTGGATCTTTGCATGTTCTTTTAATGGATGACCTTATCAACTATGTGCTTCCTTTTTCCTTTGTTTGGTCTCAGTTTACTACTTTTTCCCATATTTTGAGGTTTGCTCCTAGTAACTGTGTTAGCAATTCTTGGCTGTGGCTTTGGTGGTGCTCCCTTTGGTCTAATGATATCCTAATGGTTTACCTCCTTATCTGTTATACTGAGCCTGAGCCTTTTCTTTATCTTATTTTTTCTATCTGCTCTTACTCTTTTTGCTTAATTAAGTATTTCATTTTCTGTACTCTTCCCTCTAATCATGTTGCAGATCTCTGGTGCATGTTAGGAGACTAATGCTACTGGATTATGCTGGTTTCAAAAGGAGCGGAGGAACTTTGCTGCTAATTTCATGGGATTTTTTTTTGTGGAACTCTATTTCTTTTTTTCTAAGCTTGCTTTCCTCAACTATTGTATTAGTTATGGGGCTTACGATTTAGGACACTTTGTAGCTCTTTGAGCATTAGCTTAGAGATTTACCCCCTCTAAGGACATTGTACCATTTCTTTGTGGCAATAAAATATCCCTAATTTCCCTAAAAAAACCATAAAACTAACCCTAAATCTACAACCCTAAACCTACAACCCTAAACCGTAAACCCTAAACCCTAAACACTAAATCCTAAACCATAAACCCTAAACCCTAAACCCTAAACCATAAACCCTAACCCTAACCCTAAACCTTAAACCCTAAACCCTAAACCCTAAACCCTAAAACACTAAATTACTAAACCTTAAACCCTAAACTAACCCTAAACCTTAAACCCTAAACCCTAAAAAACCTAAACCCAAAACTCTAAACCCTAAACCTAAACCCTAAAATCTACAAAACTAAACCCTAAACCCTAAGCCCTAAAACTTACAACCCTAAACCCTAGACACTAAACCCTAAACCATAAACCCTAAAGCCTAAAAACATAAAAACCTAAACTTAAACTAAATAAAACCTAAAAATAAATAAATAAAAAATCTAAATCTAAATAATATAAAAAATAAAATAAAATGAAAACCTAAACTAAAACCTAAACCTAAACTTAAAAATAAAATAAAATAGAAATAAACTAAAATAAAATAAATAAAAACCTAAACAAATTAAAAAAAATATAAAAAACCTAAGAATAAAAAACCTTAATAAAATAAAAACTAAACTTAAAATAAAATAAAATAAACCAAAAATAAATAAAATAAAAACCTAAACTTAAAAAATAAACCTAAAAATAAAACTTAAAATTAAATAAGTAATAAAACCTAAACCCTAAACTAAGAATAAAAGTAAACCTAAAATAAAAATAAAATAAATAAAATAAAATAAACCTAAACCTAAAACAAATAAACTAAACTAAAATAAATAAAACCTAAACCTAAACCTAAAATAAACCAAACATAAACCTAAACCTTAACTAAATAAAATAAAATAAACTAAAAATAAACCTTAACCTAAATTAAAAAATAAAATCTAAAAATAAACCTAAAACCTAAACATAAAAAAGTAAAATAAAAACCTAAACCTAAACCTAAAAATAAAAAATAAAACCAAACCTAAAAAATAAAATAAAAATAAAACTCAACTAAAAATAAACCTAAACTTAAAACTAATAAAAAATAAACTAAAATAAAAAACCTATACTAAAATAAATAAACAAAATTAAATGGAAAGAAAAAAGTATATCTAAATAAAAATAAAAATAAAGTAAACTAAAATAAATAAAAAATAAACTAAATATACTAAATATACCTAAATCTATTAATTTACATAATTTAAAAAAAAAGACCATAAGCCCTAAATCCTAAACCCAAAACTCTAAACCCTAAACCTAAAACCCTAAACCCTGCTCCTTGAAAAACCCTAAATCCTAAACCCTAACCCTAAACCCTAAACACTAAAAGAATAAACCCTAAAACCCTAAAAGAATAAACCCTAAAACCCTAAACCCTAAACCCTAAACCCCTAACCCTTAACCCTAACCTAAATAAAAAAAGAAGAACCAAACTAAACCCTAAACCTATAACCTACAACCTACAACCCTAAACCCCAAACCCTAAACTTTAGACCCTAAACCTTAAACCCTAAACCCTAAAACCTAAAAATCTAAAAACTTAAACCTAAAGAAAACAAAACCTAAAATAAAAATATAAATCCAAATAAAATAAATACCTAAACTAAAATTTAAACCTAAACCTCAAAATAAAATAAAATAAAATAAATAAAAATAAACTAAAATAAAATAAAAAAACCTAAACTAAACTAAAATAAAATAAATCTAAGAATAAAAAATCTAAACAAAATAAAAATAAATAAACCTAAAATAAAATAAAATAAAAACTATATAAATACCTAAACCTAGAAATAAAACCAAGAAAAAAATAAAAAATAAAATCTAAACCCTAAACTAAAAAAACCTAAACCTAAAAGAAAAATAAAATAAAGAAAATAAAATAAACATAAACCTAAACTAAAATAAACTAAAATAAAATAAATAAAACCTAAACCTAAACCTAAACTAAATAAAACAAAATACCTAAAAATAAACCTAAAATAAAAACCTAAAAGAAAAGCCTAAAAAAGTAAAATAAAAACATTAACCTAAACATAAAAATAAAAAATAAAATATAAACCTAAAAAATAAAATTAAAATAAAACTCAACTAAAAAATAAACCTAAACCTATAAACCTAAACCTATAAAATAAACTAAAATAAAAAACCTAAACTAAAATAAATAAGCCAAAAAATAAATAAACTAAACAAACTAAAAATTAAAAATAAACCTAAATAAATATAAAATATAAACTAAACTAAAATAAATAAAAAATTAACTAAATATACTAAATAAACCTAAACCACTTTACTTAATTTTTTTAAAAAGACCTTAAACCCAAAATCATAAACCCTAAACCTACAACCCTAAACCCTAAACCCTAAACCATAAACGTTACACCTTAAAAAACCCTAAACCCTAAAAGCATAAACCCTAAACCCTAAATTATAAACCCTAAACCCTAACCTAAACCTTAAACCTTAAACCCCAAACCCTAAACCTAAACTTAAAGTAACTAAATAAATTTAAAAATAAACCTAAACCCTAAAACCTATTAAACTTAAACCTAAACCAAAACCCAAAGAATGGACGGAACCTTGAGGGCAAGAACATCACCGTCTACCAGGCTCAATCTAGATCTAGTTGTGGAGGAGAAGGCGGACATGGCGGTTATCATAGTGGTGGTCGGGGATCTAGAGGTGCTGGTGGATATGGATGTGGTGGTCAGAGCAGTGGTGGTTATGGAGGCGAGAGGAGCAATGGTGGGGGATCTAGTGTAGCTGGTGGATATGCGTGCTCATGTTTGATCTATGTCATCACTTGTGTCTTCAAAAACTTGGTGTATTACTTGGTTAATGAAATCAAAAAGAAGAAATGTTTAATCTAAATTTGTTCTCTATTAAAAAAAACTATATACCCAAAACCCTAAATTAAAGCTTGAACTCTAAACCTAAAATCTAAAACCTAAACCCTATACCCTAAACCCTAAATTCTAAAAGCTCTAAACCCTAAACCATAAACCCTATACCCTAAACCCTAAATTCCAAAACCCTAAACCCTAAATCATAAAACCTAAACCCTAAACCCTAAACCCTAAACCCTAATCTATAAACCCTAAAAGTAATAAAAAATATAATAAGTTAAAAATAAAATAAAATAAACCCTAACACAAGACCCTGAGCCCTAAACTAACCTTAAACCCTAAAAACTAAACATACAACCCTAAACCCTAAAACCCTAAACCCTAAAAACCTAAACCATAAACCCTAAACCCTAAACCCTAAACCCTAAAGCCTAAATGCTAAACACTAAACCCTAAACCCTAAACTCTAAACCATAACCCTAAACCCTAAACCCTAAAACCCTAAACCCTAAAACCCTAAACACTAAACCCTAAACCCCAAACCCTAAACACTAAAAACATAAAAATCTAAACTTGAAAAATAAAATAAAATTAAAACTCAAGAAAAAAATAAACCAAAACCTAAAAAATAAACCAAAATAAAAAACCAAACCTAAAATAAATAAACATAAAATAAATAAAATAAACTAAATTAAATAAATAAATAAACCTAATTAAAAATATAGAATAAAATAAACTAAAATGAATAAAAAATAAATTAAATAACTTAAAAAAAACTTAAACCTACCAGTTTATTTAATTTTAAAAAATCTAAAATATAAAACCTAAACCTTAAATCTTAAATCTGAAACCCTAACCCAAAACTCTAAAACTAACCCAAAACTTTGAACCCTAAACCTACAACCCTAAACCCTAAAAAAACCCTAAACACTAAACCCTAAACTGTAACCCTAACACTAAACCCAAGACCTAAAACCCAAAATCATAAAACCCCAAACCCTAAACCCTAAACCCTAAACCATAAACCCTAAACTAACCCTAAACTCTAAGCTAACTAGAAATCCTAAACCCTAAACCCTAAAGTCTAAAACACTAACCTAAACCCCAACCCTAAACCTAACCCTAAACCTAAACCTAAAACCTAAAACCTAAACCCTAAACTTAATCCCTAAACCTAAAACTAAATCCTAACCAAAAAAAACCTAAAATAATAAAATAAAATAAAACCTAAAAAATAAAATAAAAAAATAAAATAAAAATAAAATAAAATAAAAAAAATAAACCTAAACCTAAAAAATAAAATAAAAAAAATAAAAATAAAATAAAAAATAAAAATAAAATAAATAATAAACCTAAAAATAAACCTAAAAAATAAAAAAAATAAAATAAAAAACCTAAAATAATAAAATAAACCTAAAATAAAATAAAAATAAATAAAATTAAAATAAAATAAACAAAAAACTAAAATAAAATAAAATAAAAATAAAACAAAAACCTAAACTAAAATAAAATAAACTAAAATAAAAACCTAAACCTAAACCCTAAAATGAACCTAAAAATAACCTAAAACTTAAACCTTAAACCCTAAACCCTAAAATGTTAAACACCTAATCCTAAAATAAAAATCATATGAAATATAACATAAACTGACATAAATTAAAATAAAGTAATTAAAACCTAAACCTAAACCTAAAGTAAACTAAACCTAAACCTAAACCTAAACTAAATAAAATAAGATTAATTAAAAATAAACATAAACCTAAACTAAAAAAATACCTAAAAATAAACATAAAATAAAAACCTAAAACCTAAACCTAAAAAAAAAGAACAAACTCCTAAACCTAACCTAAAAAATAAAGTGAAAATAAAACTAAACTAAAAAATAAACCTAAAACTAAACCAAAATGTAGCAAAATTAATTAAAATAAATAGACATAAAATAAATGAACAAAACTAAATAAAAATAAAAAAACTTAAAGAAAATTTAAAATTAAAATAAACTAAAATAAATAAAATGTAAAATAAATAAACTTAAACTTACAAGTTTACTTAATTTAAAAAATTAAAATAAATCCCTAAACCCTAAACCCTAAACCCTAAAACCCTAAAGGCTAAAGCCTAAAGCACAAACCCTAGACCCTAAAACTGAAACCCCAAACCATAAGCACTAAACCCTAAACCTCAAAATCCTAAAAATCAAAAAACCTAAACCTAAACTAAATAAAACCTTAAAAAAAAATAAATAAAAACCTAAACCTGCAAATAAAATAAAATCTAAAATAAAAACTAAACTAAAATAAATTAAATAAAAACCTAAACTAAACTATAAGATAAAATAAACCTTTAAATAAAAAGCCTAAATAAAATAAAAACAAAACATAAAATAAAACTAAAATAAAATAAAATAAAAATTTAATAAAAACCCAAGCCAAAAAATAAATAAATAAAACCCAAATCCTAAACTAAAAATAAAAAATAAACCTAAAATTAAAATGAAATAAATAAAGTAAAATAAACCTAAACCTAAACTAAAATAAACTAAATTAAAATAAATAAAACATAAACCCTAAACTAAATACAATCAAATAAACTAAAAATAAACCTAAACCTAAACTAAAAAATAAAACCTAAAAATAAACTTAAAACCTAAACCTAAAAAAATAAAATAAAAATAAAACTAAACTAAAAAATAAACATAAACTTAAGCCAAAACTTTAAAAATATATTAAAATAAAAAACCTAAACTAAAATAAATAGAACTAAAATAAATAAACCAAACTAATAAAAATAAAAATAAAATAAACTAAAATAAATAAAAAATAAACAAAATAAACCTAAACCAATAAGTTTACTTAATTTTTTTTTTAAAAGCCCTTTATACCCTAAACCTTAAGCCCTAAACCCTAAATTCTAAACCCTAAACCATAAAGCCTAAAATTAACACTAATCCCTAAATCCTAAACCAAAACTATAAACCTACAATCGTAAACCCTAAACCCTAAACCCTAAATCGTACATTAACCCTAAACCCTAAACCTTAAACCCTAAACTCTAAACCCTAATCCTAACCCTAAACCCTAAACCCTAAACTCTAAACCCTAAACTCCTAAACTAACTAACCCTATACCTAAACCCTAAAAAATCTTAAATCTTAAAGCCTAAACCTAAATCTATCCAAACCCAAAACCCAAACCCAAAACTAACCCTAAATCCTGCTAACCCTAAACCCTAAACCCTAAAAACCGTAAATCCTAAAGCCAAAACACTAAACCTAAAACCCAAAATACTAAACCCTAAACTCTAAAACCTTAAACCCTAAAAACCTAAAAACCTAAACCTAAACAAAATAAAACCTAGAAATAAAATAAATAAATAAACTTAAACTTAAATAAAATAAAAACCTAAAGTAAAACCTAAACCTAAACCTAAAAAATAAAAAATTAAATTAAACTAAAATAAAATAAAGAAAAACCTAAACTAAAATAAAATAAAATAAACCTAAGAGTAAAAAACCTTAATAAAATAAAAACTAAACATAAAATAAAAATAAAATAATCTTAAAATAAAATATAATAAAAACTAAATAAAAAACTAAACCTAAAAAATAAACCTAAAAATAAAACCTAAAAATAAATTAAAAATAAAAACTAAACCCTAAAGTAAAAAAAAAATACTTAAACCTAAAATAAAAATAAAATAAATAAAATAAAATAAACCTAAACCTAAACTGAAATAAATAAAACCTAAACCTAAACCTAAACCTAAACCTAAACTAAATAAAATAAAATAAACTAAAAATAAACCTAAACCTAAAATAAAAATCCAAAACTTAAACCTAAAAAAATAAAATAAAATCCTAAACCTAAATCTAAAAATAAAAAAACAAAACCTAAACCTAAAAAAATAAAATAAAAATAAAACTCAACTGAAAAATTAACCTAAACCTAAACCTAAACCTAGAAAATAAAATAAAATATAAAACCTAAACTAAAATAAATAAACCTAAAATAAAAAATTAAACTAAATAAAAATAAAAAATAAACCTAAATAAAAATAAAAAATAAAATAACTTAAAATGAATAAAAAATAAATTAAATAAACTAAATAAATCTAAACCTACTCATTTACTTAATTTTAAAAATAAAGAAAACCCTAAACCCTAAATCTGAATCCTAAACCCTAATCCCTGAACCCAAAACCCAAAAATTAACCCTAAACCCTAAACCATAAACCTACAGCCCTAAACCCGAAACCCCAAAAAACCCAAAACCCTAAACCCTAATCTTAAACCATAAACCCTAAAACCCTAAACCCAAAATCCTAAACCTTAAACCCTACACCCTAAACCCTAAACCAAAAACCCAAAATCATAAACCCAAAACCCACATCTCAAAACCCAAAACCCTAATCCCCAAACCCTAAATCTAAACCTAAAGTAACTAAATAAATTAAAAATAAACCTAAACCCTAAATCCTAATAAACCTAAACTTAAACCTAAACTTTAAGAATTTGCAGAACCTTGATGGCAAGAACATCACCATCAACCAGGCTCAGTCTAGATATGGCGGTGGAGGTGAAGGCAGAGGTGGCGGTTATCATAGTGGTGGTGGGGTAACAGTAGATGCTGGTGGACATAAAGGTGGTGCTATGAGCAGTGGTGCTTATAGAGGTGGGAGTAGTGATGAGGAGTGACGGAGGTTACAACCGTGGTGGTGGAGGAGGGAGAAATTAGGGATATGATGGTGGTTCCTGTTATTTGAGAGGTCGGGGTGGTTCTGATGAGAACAAGAGAAATAGAAGAACGCCAATCGACTGCTATTTAATGAACTATTTCATTATAGTAGAGATGGTTCTAGTTATCTAGGGTTTATTATTTGCTCTATGCATGCACATTTTTTATCTATGTCATCACTTGTGTCTTAAAATACTTAGTGTGTTACTTGGTTGCTGAAATTGAAAAGAAGAAATGTTGAATCTTAATTTATTCTCTATTAAAAAAAACATAAACACTAAACCCCAAACTAAAACCTGAACCTTAGACTTGAAACCTAAACTCTAAACCTTAAACCATAAACTCTAAAAACCCTAAACCTTAAACCATAAGCCGTAAAACCCTAAACCCTAAACCCTAAAACCTAGCTAAACCCTAAACCCCAAAACCTAAACCCTAAACCCTCAACTAACCTAAACCATAAACCCTAAACCCTAACATCTAAAATGCTAAAAACCTAAACCCAAACTAAATAAAACATAAAAGTACAATAAATAAAAAACATAAACTAAAATAAAATAATAATATAAATAAAATAAAAACAAAACTAAAACCTAAACCTAAAACTTAACATAAAAAGTAATATAAAAAATAAAAACTAAACTAAAATAAAATAAATAAAAACTTAAGCAAAATTAAAAAATAAAAAACCTAAATAAATTAAAAACTAAACCTAAAATAAAAATAAAATAAACCAAAAAAAAAAATAAAATAAAAACAAAATAAAAATCTAAACCTAAAAGTAAACTAAAAAATAAAACATAAAAATAAATAAAAAATAAAACCTAAACACTAAACTAAGAAAAAAACTTAAACCTAAAATAAAAATAAAATAAACCTAAACCTAAACTAAAATAAACTAAGCTAAGACAAATAAAACCTAAACCCTAAACCCTAAACCCTAAAAACCTAAAAACCTAAACCAAATGTAAATAAAACCTAAAATTAAAATAAATAAATAAACCTAAACCTAAATAAAATAAAATTAAAAAAGAAAAACTAAACTAAAACATAAACTTAAACCTAAAAAAATAAAAAAATAAAATGAATGAAAATAAACTTAAAAATAAATAAAAAAACTAAATGAAACTAAAAAATCAAATAAACCTAAGAATGAAAACTTAAATAAAATAAAAACTATGTAAAATAAAATAAAATAAACCTAAAATTAAAGAAAAAACTAAATAAAACATAAACCTAAAAAACAAACCTAAAAGTAAAACCTAGAAATAAATAAAAAATAAAAGCCAAACCCTAAACTAAAAGTGAAAACTAAACCTAATATAAAAATAAAATAAACAAAAGAAAATAAACCCAAACCTAAACTAAAGTAAACAAAACTAAAAAAAATAAAACCAAAACTTAATCTTAAAATAAACTAATCATAAACCTAAACCTAAACCTAAACTAAATAAAATAAAATAAACTAAAAATAACCTAAAAATAAGTCAAAAATCAAAACCTAAAAGCTAAACCTAAAAAAATAAAACAAAACCTAAACTGAAACCTAAAAATAAAAAATAAAACCTAAAAAATTAAATAAAAATTAAACTCAACTAAAAAAACAATCTACACCTAAAACTAAACCAAAATAATAAACTAAAATAAAAAAACCTAAAATAAATCAACTAAATTAAACAAAAATAAAAAATAAACCTAAATAAAAATAAAAAATAAAATAAACTAAAAAAAACACTAAACCCTCAACGTAAAACCATAAACCCTAAACACTAAACCCTAAACCCTAAAAGCATAAACCTTAAAACCCTAAACCCTAAACCCTAACCCTAACCCTAAACTATAAACCCCAAACTGTGAGTCTCTATAGCAAACAAGAGGGAGGGTGAATTGGGTGGTATTAAAAATTTTAAAAGTTAAATATTAAATTTTAAGTTTTAGTAGAAAATTAATTTTAGATTTTATAATGATAAGATACAATTCTTAATGCAGCATAAATAAAAGTATAGTAAAGTAAAGAGAGACAATAGGCACATAATTTTTACGTGGTTCAGCCAAACCTCATAACCAACATACGTCCATGCCTAGCCACCCCTGACTAAGAATTCACTAAACAAAAAATAGTTTATAATTAGTACTCTCCTAACGGGAGTACAACCCCTAGAAAAATATGTACTCTCCTACAAAGGAGTACAACCTCAATATAAATTTCTTACCACCTAAAAGAAAAATAATATAAAATAGTAACTTTTGATAAAATAAATCCTTCACAAATATACCAAGCTATCCAATTCAAAAAGTGATCTCACAACTTATAAATGATCACTTTACAACTTAAAATTTTGGCAAGATAAAATGCTCACTTAATATTGATGTGAAATAATAAAATAAATATCTTAAAGTGATCTTACTAAGATGTTTATGTTATTACAATTTGTAGACAAATATAAAATGATTTCAAAATAAATTCACAATATTCTTTTGCATAATAAAATAAATTTTAGTAAGGAATAATTTATTTTATTTTAACCAAAAGATGCTTTCAATTAATGCAAATGATCAAAAAATACTTAAATAAAATTATTATATGATAAATCTAAGTAGGCTAGTAAGCTTTTAATTAAAAAGAGATCTAGCAAATATGAAAATAATTTCACAATAATTTAATTTAAAATGCTTAAAATATACCTCTAAAATAGATCTAAGAATAAATGATCTTTCAAATAAGACTAATGAAGAAATATTTCAAGAAACCAAAAGAAATTTGTAGGAAGATAAAAATTTCAACAAGTTGAAAGAAATCCTACAAACTATGACAAGAGTTTTTCACAAAAAAAATGATTGGAGAAACTTTGAGGTAAAAAACTTTGACTTTGATGTCGAAAGACTAATCCACCAAAAAATATAAATCAGAAAGAATAAATGGATGGTGAAAATAATATGAACAACTAAAAATAGATTAGGATCAAGAAAACAAACTCAGGTAATTTGAGAAAGCTCACTTAGTTGAAGATGTTGAAGCTTCCAAACCAAGGATTTGATCTTGCAATATTTGGAGAACACTTGGAGGAAAATCTAGGAAATTTTCCCCTAGATTTGTTGGAGGGATTTTGAATTTGAATGAGGAATGCTTTCATGAAGAGAATGAGGGCAATTTATAAGCAAGAAGGTCATTTTAAATTATTTCAAAAAATATATTATTCTAACATCATTTTATAATATAATAATTTAATATTTAATAAAAATATAATTTATATAAAATAAATGTTAAACTGAAATAGCCAAAATTTAGCTATTCACATGGGCAAGTCAAAAATAATAAAATATGTCTCTTAATATATTCAAAGTATGTAGCATGCATTCATTATTAAAATCAGCTAATATTTGAAAAGTCATAGTAAATTCAATTTTAATCAAACGTGGGTCATGTAACCTATCCAATTAAAGGAAAAAAAAATCCATGGAATCCGTTGCAGATGAAATCAGATATAAATTCCTTGATTATAAAATGACTTGGTTAAAATATAAATTCCACATATTTTTTGTTAATTTTGAAATATGACATTTAAATATAATGATATAATTCATATATAATCATGCATATGTTAGTTATCATATAACCTTAAAATTAAATTAAAATATTTAATTATATTAAGTATATAAACTAATTACACTTAATAATCATAATTTATTATCATTTCCTATTTTGACAATTCAAATGCTATGTATGAAACATATAATTGAATGTTAATTAAATAGAGATTTATATAAATTAAACAAATTATCATTTTTTTCAAATAAATAAAAATAATAAGTTAAATTGTGAGCAAATTGATTCATGCTAATGAACTCATATTTTCTAAGATAGTTATAAATGCGTATAACCTAAAATATTGTATCTTTAGCTTCACATTATCCATTTTGATCTATCTTTCATTCTTCTATTCTTGTAACTTTCTCAAACATATAATGAGATGTATTGGATATGTGAATAGCAATTAATATATGTGAAACACATAAAACATGCATTAGAATATCCAAGCATTCGTGTGTTGTCATCAAAATTGATTGGATTGAACATGAGGCTCATTAAGCCAACATAAACCCCAAACTCTAAACCTAAAGTTACTAAATAAATTTAAAAATAAACCTAAACCCTAAAACCTAATAAAGCTAAACCAAAACCTAAACCCAAAGAATAGGTTGAACCATCACGATAAGAAAATCACCATCAACTAGGCTCAGTCTAGATCTGGCGGTGGAGGCGAAGCGGAGGTGGTGATTATCGCAATGGTGGTGGGGGATATGGAGGAGGTGGTTGGAGCAGTGGTGGTTATGGAGGCGTGGAGGAGGTTACAACTTGGTGGTGGTGGAGAGAGATTGGGGATATAATGGTGGATCCCACTACCGAGAGGCAGGTTGATTCTAATGGGAAGAAACTGAATGGTTGATCGATCTGCTGCTTATGGAACTGTGCCTTTACATTAGAGACGATTCTAGTTATCTAGGGTTTTCTTATTAGCTCTATGTGTGCTCATTTTTTTAACTATGTCGTTGCTTGTGTCTTAGAAAACTTGGTGTGTTACTTGATTGATGAAATCGAAAAGAATAAATGTTGAATCTAAATTTGTTCTCTGTTAAAAATAACCAAAACCCTAAACACTAAAAAGCGAAGAACCTAAACTTCAACTAAATAAAACCTAAAAATAAAAAATAAAAAAGTCTAAACCAAAATAAATAAAAATAAAATAAAATATAAATATAAATTTAAACTTAAACTTAAACTTAAACCTAAACTTAAAAAGAAAATAAAAAAATAAAAACTTAACTAGAATTAAATAAATAAAAACCTAAACTACAGTAAAAAAACAAAAAACCTAAATAAAATAAAAAAATAAAACTAAAAAATTAAAATATACCTAAAATAAAATAAAATAAGAACTTAAATAAACCTAAAAATAAAACCAAAAAATAAATAAAAAAATAAAATCTAAACCTTAAACTAAAATAAAAGGTAAACCAAACTTATACATAAAATAAACCTAAACCTAAACTAAAATAAGCTAAACGAAAATAAATAAAATTTAAACCTAAATCTAAAATAAACTAAACCTAAACCTCAACCTAAACTAAATAAAATAAATAAAAAATAAATAAACATTAACCGAAACTAAAAAATAAAACCTAAAGCCTAAAAAAAATAAAATAAAAGATAAACATTAACCTAAAAATTAAAAAATAAAACATAAACCTAAAAATAAAATAAAATAAAACTATACTAAAATAAACCTAAACCAAAACCTAAACCTAAACATAAACTAAAATAAATAACCTAAACTAAAATAAATAAACGAAATAAATAAACTAAATTAAATAAAATAAAAATAACACAAATCATAAAAGTAAAATAAACTAAATAAACCTAAACCTACTTGGTTTGCTTGGTTTAAATAAAATAAAATAAAGAAAATAAACCCTCTAAACTTTAGAGGTAACCCTTGTAAAAAGCTAAAGCCTAACCACAACCTATACCACTAGCCACGGATCACAAAATCTTACCACAAACCCTAAATTAACAACCTAAATCTAAACCCTGACCCTAAACACCTTAACCCCTCTGACCATAAACCTTAAAACAACTCAAACCACTAAACCTGAGCCACTGCTAGCCTAACTTAAACCCTAAATCCTACTTAAATCTAAGTGACACTAAACTTTAAACCCTAAACCCTAACCCACCATCTCTAAACCCTAAACACTACAGTAAAGCCTCACAAACCCTGACCATAAATCCTAACCTTAAAAAAAAAAACTAACTTAAATCCTACAAATAAAATCCAACCTGAACCCTAAACCTATAATCCTAAACCCACAACCCTAAACCTACAACCTACAACCTAAACCTAAACTAAATTAAAATAAATACATAATATATAAACTAAATAACCTAAAATAAACATAAAAATAAATAAAAAATAAACTAAATAAATAAAAATAAATAAATAAATAAAGAAATTAAAAATAAACTAGATAAACCTAAACCAAAACTAAAATAAAAATAAAACTAAAATAAACTAAACTAAATAAACTTAAACTAACCAAAAATAAAAATAAATAAATAAAATATAACTAAAAAATAAAACCTAAAACTAAAATAAACTAAAATAAAAAAATAAATAAATATAATAAATATATATACTAAAATAAAAATAAACTAAATAAATAAATAAACCTAAACCTAAGCTAAATAAATAAAAAAACCTAAAATAAAATTAAATAAACTTAAATAAATAAATAAATAAAACTAAATAAAAAACAAAATAAATAAAATAATAAACTTAAACCTAAACCTAAACCTAAACTAAACTAAATAAAAAAATAAAATAAATATATAAAAATAAATAAATAAATAAAGTAAATAAGCCTAAACCTAAACTAAACTAAATAAATAATAATAAATAAAATAAACTAGACTAAACTAAAAAATAAATAATGAAACCCTAAACATAAAAATAAATAAAATAAAATAAAAATAAAGTAAACTTAAAATAAATAAAATTAAATTAAATTAAAAAAATAAAATAAGTAAAATAAAATTAATAAATAAAATAAAGTAAATTAAAAAATAAACCTAAACTAAATAAATAAACCTAAATAAACATAAAAGTAAACCTAAATAAACTAATGTTAAAATAAAATAAATAAATAATTAAATAAAAATAAATAAATAAATAATTTATAAAAATAATAAATAAATAAACTAAGCTAAATAAACCCTAAAATAAAAAAATAATTAAAATAAAAATAAAAAATAAAAAAATTAACTTAATAATAAAATAAACCTATATAAAATTAAAAAAACTAAACAAACTAAAATGAAATTAAAAATAAACTAAACTAAAATAAATAAACTAAACTACAACCTAAACCTAAATAGAATAATTAAAATAAACTAAATAAACCTAAATAAATAAAGTAAAAAATAAAATAAACCTAAAATATACTAAACTAAACTAAATAATTAAATAAACCTAAACCTAAAAATAAAAAAAAAATAAAAATAAACCTAAACCTAAAAATAAAATAATATAAAAATAAACCTAAAAAATAAACCTAAACCTGAAATAATAATAAAAAAAATATTCCCTAAACCTTAAAAAAACCCTAAATCCTACCCTAAACCCTAAATCCCTACATTACCATAAACTAAATTAACCAAACCATAAAGCCTAAACCCTCAGACCCTGAGCCCTAAAACCCTAAATCATGAGTAACCTTAATCTTAGTAACCTAAGCTAAGTAGTCTACCTAAAACCCTGACCCTAAATCCACAAACTAAACCCTAAAATAAATCAAAATTATGGGATGCTACCCATTCCTCTAAAATAAAATAAAATAAAAGTCAAAAACCTAAACTGACCTTAAAGAGAATTAAAAATAAAATTAAATAAATATAATAAATAAAACATAAAAACTAAAAATTAAAACCTAAATAAAAAAACTAAACCTAAAAATAAAAATAAATACATAAAATTAAATAAAATAAAACTAAATAAAAACCTAAACTAAAATAAACAAAATAAAACCAATAAAAATAAAAATAAAACCTAAATACTAAATTAAAAAACCTAAACTTAAAATAAATAAAATAAAATAAACCTAAACCTAAAAAAATAAACTAAACTAAAATAAATAAAACCTAAACCTAATAAACCTAAAAAAATAAACTAAAAACTAAACCCTAAACTAAATTAAATAAAATAAGCTAAAGATAAACCTAAAATAAAAGCCTAAAACCTAAACCTAAAAAAATAAAATAAAAAGCTAAACCTAAACCTAAAAATAAAAAAGAAAACCTAAACCAAATAAATAAAATAAAAACAAAACAAATCTAAAAAATAAACATAAACCTAAACCTAAACCAAAATAATGAGCTAAAATAAAAAACCTAAAATAAATAAACTAAACTACAAAAAATAAAAAAATATACCTAAATATAAATAAAAAAACTAAAATAAACAAAACTAAACAAACTAAATAAATAAACTAAGCTAAATTAAAAATAAATTGATAAACCTAAAGTTAAATAAATAAATAAATAATAAATAAACTTCATAAATAATAATAAAGTAAACTAAATAAATAAAATGAACCAAAACAAAATAAATAAAAATAAACTAAAATAATACTAAAATAAATTAAAATAAATAAAACAAACTAAAATAAATAAAATAAAACTAAACAAAATAAATAAAAATAAATTACACTAAATAAAAATAAACTAACCTAAAAAAATAAACTAAAATAAAACCTAAAATAAACTAAACCTCAACCTAACCCTAAAATAAAAACATAAAAAATAAACCAAAAAAAAATTAAAGCAAAGTAATAAAACTAAAGAAAAAAACTAATCTCAATAAATAAAATAAATAAATAAAATAAATTAAATAAATAAAATAAATAAAAGAAAATTAATGAAATAAACAAAACTAAACTAAACTAAAATAAAATAAATAAAATAAAGTAAAAACCTAAATTTAATAAACTAAATAAAAGTAAACCTAAAATAAACTAAACTAAACTAAATAAACTAAAAAATAAGTAAACATAAACCCAAATAAATAAAAATAAAAATAAACCAAATAAAAACCTAAACTAAAAATAAACTAAATAAAATAACAAAATAAATAAAAAATAAATAAAATATACTAAATAAAAACAAAAATAAATAAATAAACTAAAATAAATTAAACTAAAATAAATAAACTAAATAAATAAAATAAATAAACTAGACTAAATACAATATATAAATAAATAAACCTAAGATAAATAAATAAAAAACATAAACATAAATAAATAAACTAAAATAAACTAAAGCAAATTAAAAACCTAAACCTAAAAGAAACTAAATAAACCTAAATAGATAATAAATAAACCTAAATAAATAAACTAAATAAAAATAAACCTAAACCACAAATAAAAAATAAATACAAAAAAAAACAAAATATACTAAATAAACGAAACTAAAAATAAACTAAAAGTACAAATAAAATAAATAAACTAAAATAAAACCTAAACTAAATAAAAAAAGAAAATAAATAAACTAAAATATAATTAAATAAATAAATAAACTAAACTAAATAAATTAGAAGAAAAATGAATAAATAAAATAAAATAAAATAAACCTAAACCTAAATAAAAAATAAACTAAAATAAATTAAACGTAAAATAAAAAAATAAACTAGATAAAAATAAATAAATAAACTAAAATATATAAATAAATTAAAATAAATAAAATAAAAATAAATAATCCTAAATAAGATTAACATAAACCTAAATAAAATAAATCTAAAAATAAACTAACTTAATAAAATAGACTTAAACCTAAACCTAAACAAATCATAAACTAAATAAAATTAAACTAAACCTAAAATAAATAAATAAATAAAACCTAAACCTAAAATAAATAGATAAAAAAATAAACTAAATATACTAAAATAAGCTAAAAATAAATAAACCTAAACAAAATAAAATAAATAAACTTAAACCTAAACCTAAACCAAAACTAAATAAAAATAAAATTAATTAATTAAAATAAATAAACTAAACAAAATTAAATAAAACCTAAACTAAAAATAAATAAACTAAACTAAACTAAACTAAAACCTAAAAAAAAATAAAGTAAAAATTAAAAGATAAAAAATATAAATAAACTAAACAAAAATAAAAAAACTAAATAAAAAAATAATAAATAAAAAAACTAAATTAAAATAAAATAAAATAAAATAAATAATAAATAAAAACTAAACCTAAACGAAACAAAAATAAAAATAAACCTAAAATAAAAAAATAAAAAAACTTAAACCTAAACCTAAACCTAAACCTAAACGAAAATAAACATAAACCTAAACCTAAACTAAAATAAAATAAACTAAAAAATAAAAATAAAAACTTAAAAAAATTAATAAACTAAATAAACTAAACTAAAATAAAAATAAAATAAAAATTTAAACCTAAACTAAACTAAATAAATAAAGAAATAAACTTAAACCTAAACCAAAATAAAATAAAATAAAATAAACTAAATATAAATAAACTAAACTAAATATATAAACTGAAAATAAATGAAATAAATAAAAATAAATAAACAACAAACCTAAATAAACTAAACTAATCTAAACTTAACAAACCTAAATAAACTAAACTAAATAAAAAACCCAAACTAAATAAAAATAGACTAAAAATAAATAAATTAAAATAAATAAGTAAACTAAATAAACTAAATATAGCTAAATAAAAAAAATGAAAAAAACTAAATAAATAAAATAACTAAATTAAAATAAATTAAAAAATAAAATAAACTAAACTAAACTAAACTAAATAAAGTAAACTAAACTAACAAAATAAAAAAACAAAACTAACTAAATAAAATAAATAAATAAACTAAACTAAACTAAATAAACTAAATAAATAATAATAAAAAATAAATCTAAACCTAAACCTAAATAAACTAAAAAAATAAAATAAACTAAATAAAACCTAAAAATAAAATAAATAAACTTAAACCTAAACCTAAAGCTAAAACATAAACTAAACTAAATAAACCTAAGCCTAAATTAAAAAAAATAAGCTAAAATTAAATAAATAAAAATAAAAAAAATTAAAGAAACTAAGTAAACTAAATAAATCCTAAATAAACTAAATAAAGCTAAAAATACAATAAACATAAATAAAGTAAAATAAACCTACACCTTAAAAATAAAACCTAAACCTAAAATAAATTAAATAAACTAAACTACAATAAATAAATAAAAATAAAAATAAAATTAACCTAAAATAAAAACAAAAAAAACCTAAACTAAAAAATAAAATAAACTAATAAACTTAAACCTAAACCTAAAATAAATTAAATAAAAATAAACCTAAAGACCTAAAAAAATAAAAATAAAAACAAAAAAATAAAATAAATTCAAAAAAGAAATCCTAAAACCTAAATAAATTAAAATAAAAATAAATAAATAATCTAAAATAAAAATAAACTAAAATAAATAAGTAAACCTAAACCTAAACTAAATAAATAAAAATAAACCTAAAATAAAATAAAATAAACCTAAATAAATAAAATAAACTAAATTTAAAATAAAATAAATAAAATTTATTAACCTAAACCCAATCCTAAACTAAACTAAAAATTTTTTTAAAATAAAAATAAACTAAATAAACCTAAACTAAACTAAATAAAAATAAATAAATAAAATAAACTAAACTAAATTAAACTAAATAAATAAACCCTAAAACTAAAAATAAATAAAATAAGATAAAAATAAAATAAACCAAAAATAAGTAATATAAAATAAAAATAAATTAAATTATTTAAAATAAACTAAATCAAAAAAATAAACCTTAAAAAATAAAATGAAATAATACTAAATAAATAAATCTAAACCTAAACCTAAATAAAGTAAAATAAAAATAAAATAAAATAAAATAAAGAAATAAAAATAAAATATACAAAAAATTAATAAACTAAGAACTCAACTAAATGTACCCTAAATAAAATAAAATAAACTAAAAAAATAAAAAATAAAAAATAAACCTAAAAATAAAATCAACCTAAATAAAATAAATAAACTAAATATACTAAACTAAAATAAATAAGCTAAATTAAAACCTAAACCTAAAGAAAATAAATAAAAATAAGCAAAATAATCTAAAATAAATAAAGTGAAAATAAAATAAGCTAAACTATAATAAAATAAACCAAAAATAAACAAAATTAAACTAAATAAATAAACCTAAACATAAACCTAAAAATAAAAATGTGATAAAATAAACACACTTCAAGGATAAGACAATGTAAAATAAACTTAAAAAAGATAAACTAGCTAAAGATAAAAAATAAAAAAATAAGCATATTGGAAAAGATAATGGAATTAAAATATAAAGACCCTAAACCCACTGAGCTTAACAGACCACTGAGCCACCTAGGCCTGCAGGCCAGCAAACCATGACACTAGACTAATACTGAGCCATAAGAGCCTACAAAGGCTAAACTACATGCTGCTGGAGCAAAGGCTGAGTACTAAACTAACCAACCATAAACTAAACTAACCCTAATCCTAAGCTAATATACCCTAAACTTGAAAACCCAAAACCCTAAAACCTAACACTAACCCTAAACCCTAAACCATAAACCTAACCCTAAACCTAACCCCTAAACCCTAAACCTAAACCTAAACCTAAAATAAAATAAAATAAAACATAACCTTCACCTAAAAAGAAAATAATATAAAAAATTAAAAACTAAACTAAAATAAAATAAATGAAAACCTAAACTAAACTAAAAAAAATATAAAAAACTAAATAAAATAAAAACTAAACCTAAAATAAAAATAAAATAAACCAAAAATAAATTAAAATCAAAACTAAATAAAAACCTAAACCTAAAAAATAAACCTAAAAATAAATAAAAAATAAAACCTCTACCCTAAACTAAAAAAATAAACCTGAACTTAAAATAAAAATAAAATAAACCTAAACTAAGATAAACTAAACTAAAATAAATAAAACCTAAACCTGAACCTAGAGTAAACTAAATCTAAACGTAAACCTAAACTAAATAAAATAAAATAAACTAAAAATAAACCTAAACTTAAACTAAAAAATAATTCCTAAAAATAAACCTAAAATAAAAACATAAAAGTTAAACCTAAACCTAAAAATAAAAAATAAAACTTAAAACTAAAAAATAAAATAAAAATAAAACTAAATGAAAAAAATAAACCTAAACCTAAACCCTAACCTACTAAATAAACTAAAATAATCAATCCTAGAATGAATAAACTAAACTAAATAAAAATTAAAATAATCCTAAATAAAATAAAAAATAAATTAAATTAAATTATATAAACTAAGTAAACCTAAACCTACCATTTTACTTAATTTTAAAAAAATTAAAAATAAAAACAAATAAAAATACAAAAAACCCTAAACAATAAACCTTACACCTAGAACCCTAAACTCTAAAATCTAAAACCCTAAACCCAAAACCCTAAGCCCCAAAACATAATTCCTAAGCCTTAAACCCTAAAATCGAAGCAATATACCCTAAAAACCTAAAGCCTAAACCTAAACTAAATAAAACATAAAAATAAAATAAAGAAAAAAATATAAACATAAATAAAATAAATAAAATAAAATAAAATAAAAACCTAAACTAAAACCTAAACATAAACCTAGACCTAAACCTAAAATATAACAAAATAAAAAATAAAAACTAAAAAAAATAAAAGAAATAAAAACCTAAATTAAACTAAAAAATAAAATAATCTAGAAATAAAAAACCTAAATAAAATAAAAGCTAAATGTAAAAAAATAAAGTTAAAATAAAAAATAAATAAAAATCTAAACCTAAAACATAAACCTAAAAATAAATAAAAAATAAAACCTAAACCTTAAACTAAAAAAAACCTAAACCTTAAATAAATAAAATAAAATAAACCAAAACCTAAACTAAAATAAATAAAACCTAAACTTAAACCTAAAATAAACTAAACCTAAACCCTAAACTAAATAAATAGAATAAACTAAAATAAACCTAAACCTAAACTAGCAAATAAAACCTAAAATAAACCTAAAATAAAAATTAAACCAAACCTAAAAAAGAAAATAAAACCTAAACCTAAACCTAAAATAAAAAATAAAACCTAAACCTAAAAATTAAATAAAATAAAACTAAACTAAAAAAAATAAATGTAAACCTAACCTAAACCTAAAAATAAAAAATAAAACCTAAACTAAAATAAATAAACTTAAAATAAATAAATAAACTAAATAATAAAAAAAATTAACCTAAATAATAAAAAAAAAAATTTAAATAAAAATAAAAAATTAAATTACTAAAATAAATAATAAATAAACTAAATAAACCTAAACCTACCAGCTTAGTTTTTTTTTAAACTATAAACCCTAAACCCTAAACCCTAAATCCTAAACCATAAATCCTAAACGCTAAAACTAACCCTAGACCCTAAAACCTATACCTACAACCCTAAACCTACAACCCTAAGCTAACCTGAAACCCTAAACCTTAAGAATGGGCAGAACCTTGATGGGTGGAACATCATCGTCAATTGGGCTCTATCTAGATCTGGCGGTGTCGGCGAAGGCGGATGCAGCGATTATCGTAATGGTGGTGGGGGATCTAGAGGTGCTTATGGATGTGGAGGTGGTGGTCAGAGCAATGGTGATAATGGAGGCAGGAGGAGCGATGGAGGTTATAACTGTGCTGCTGGTAAAGGGAGAGATCAGGGAAATGATGGAGGATCTCACTACTCAAGAGGGGTGGTTATGGGAACTGAACTAAATAATGGTCGAATTTGATCTATTGTGTCTTTATAGTAGATGATTCTACTTATCTAGTGTTTTTATTTACTCTATTAGTCCTCATTTTTTATCTATGTCATCTCTTGTGTCTTAAAAAACATGGGATGCTACTTGGTTTATGAAATCAAATAGAATAAAATGTTGAATTTGAATTTATTCTCTATTAAAAAAACCTTAAACCTTAAACCCAAAACTCTAAACCCTAAACACTAAACTAAAACTTAAACCATAAACCTAAAACCTAAACCCTAAACCCTAAACTTTAAACCCTAAAACCATAAACCATAAACATTAAACCCTAAACCCTAAACAATGAACCCTAAACCCAAAACCATGAACCATAAACCCTAAACCCTAAAATTTGAATCCTAAACCCTAAACCTTAAACCCTAAACCCTAATACCTAAACCTAAAACCCTAAACCCTAATCCCAAAACCCTAAATACTAAAACCATAAACCCTAATCCCTAAAACCTACAACCTAAACCATAAACCCAAAACATTAAACCCTAAATCTTAAACTAGCCCTAAATCTTAACCAAATTAACTAAAACCCTAAATTAACCTTAAACCCTAAACCTTATACTAACCCTAAAACCTAAACTTTAAACTTTGAATAATGATTTCATTAGGGGTAATAGAGAAGAATGACCTAATCTTAATATAGTTATGGTAGCTAAAGAAAATGTCTTCAAGAGGCTTTCCCTTGACTATTAGAGATTTGAATACCCAAATTCTAACCCTAAATCATATTATAATAACATATATTATAGTAGCATCATATATTTGAATGTAGTGTGTTTTGGATGTTATAAGATGCTTTGAAATGTTTTAGTATATTATGGAATTATGCCCTATAGTCTATATTAATATAAATCATAAAAATATTGATTTAATAAGTCAGATGATGAAATTTGTTAAATTTGAAGTGGGAATTAGTTATAGTACCAAAGGTGTTCTATGCCACTTGTAGTAAAAAAAAGTATTTTATGTTCAAAATAAATATTATATGTTGTAGCATAGTATAGTATCATATATCATAATATATTGTTCTGCACATTTTAAATTCTTTTAGTATTTTACAATCATGTTGAGCCTACACTATATTTAAAAAATATTGATTTATACTTTAATAATGGAATTTGGCCAAATTCATAATAAGTAAAGCATGGCATCATAATATATTATTTTAATTTAAAATATGTAAGTGATATGACTAAAATATATAGTTTTTATTATTTAGACTAATTTTATAATTTTTTATCTTAAGAATCCCTTGTGATGATATGCAATATAATATAATATAATATGTTATAGTGTATTATAATATAGGATGCCATAACATAGTGTAACATCATGCATTATAGAACTGTTGTGTATTACTACTTATTGTTTAACATATTTTAGTTTCTTATAGTATGATGTAGCAAAGTTTGTACTGGTATAACTCATAAAAATAATGATTTATATGCTCAGATGATGGGATTTGGCCAAATTTAAGGTAAGCTTTAGGGAACATCTGCTATGTGTCATTTAATCAAAAGAATGGAATTTTACATCCAAAATAAATGTTCATTTTCAACCAAATTTTATAATGTTTTTGCTTAGAGTGATTCATTTTATGTAATGTAAGATAATATATTATATGAAAGAATATTAAAATATAATGTACATAACAATAACTTCACATATATATGAATATGGTGGTGTTACTAAGCTATTCTACATTTTAGTATGTTTTACTTTTGTTATGATACATTGGGTCAAAACTCACATAAATGTTAATTTGAAGGTTGATATGAAAATTTGGCCAAATTCATGACAAACCAAGAAGCAACACAAAATTTTGCTATTTTGTACCATTTCTAATAGAAAATAATAATTTTACATCCAAAATGAACATTATTCATAATTTTTGAAAATTTTGTTATTTGTTCTTTTGAAGTGATTTTAATGAGGTCTAATGTTAGAAAATATATTATATTATAACAAATTATAATATAGCATCATATATTATAATATAATATAGTGTGTTAATTCCTAAACCCTGATATGTTTAGCATGATATTATAGTTAGTTTGAGCTTGCATCACAAATCATAAAATGTTGATTACAATGTTAAGATGATGCAATTTGAATAGATACATTGTTAGGCTTTTGGTTGAAGTATTAAAGGTGTGCATAAGAGAAGAAATAAGATTTGATGAGAATTCCATGTCAAGGACATGGAGGAGAGCAAGGGATCACACATGCAATAGACATGACATGTGAGGGTCTATGTCAAGGGCATAGAAGAAGAAAATTTGTTGAGGATAAGGTTTGAATTTGATTTGATTATATGATTTATGGAAAAGATCCAGGGATAAGAATCTATAATCCACCAGGGATTAAGATCGAATTGACTTTAATTTATTTTAATTGATGTGGAGCACTATATATATGAGTCACTGGGAGGTATATGAACCTTCCACTAGGGCAGTTCCAGGGATTTAGATTTGAGTTTGATTTCATAGATTTGTTTGGGGATGTATCCACTGAATAAGAGTTTGTTGGATTTTTTGATTTAACTCTACCAGGGGTTTAATTTGCCATGGGAGGTTTTGAATTTGATTTGTTTGCTTGACTTGTTTACATATGATTTGGGGCTCCACTAAGGAGAAGGGTGTGATTTAACTCCACTAAGAAAAACTACATCAAGTTTAATTTAATTTGAGTTAATGTATGGACCCGTGGTTGAGAAGCTATATCAGCTTTGACCTACCTCAGTTTATAAATCCAAAGGGATAGTCTACTGGGGGTAGAGCTAGCCAACCTGGTTGCCTTTCAGTGCAATGCTAAGAAGAAGGCATAAACTTATATCTTCCAAAGCGAGGAACAACCAGGGGTGACTGGATGATGCACAAAATCAAACATGGCTAGGGCAACTACTAAGTGAATGCCGCTGGGGACTTATATCAACTCAAAAGTAGTCAGGATTAATTTTATCTTAATTTCATGTTATTTAATATGGTTTGTTTGGTTTAGTTTGATTTTGAATTGAGGGCATATCCATTGGAGATGTGAGCTCCAAATTTGATATATTTAATTTATGGATTATGTTGGTGATGGACAATAAGGCTATATCAGACTTGTCATATCTTGATTTATAAATCCAAAGGGATAGTCTACTAGTGGGGTAGAGCTAACCTAAGGGTTGCCTTTTGGTGTGCAACAAGTATAGGAAGAAGGTGTAGCACACTTACATCTTCTAAAGCAGGGAATAGCCATGGGTGACCAATTGGTAGCACAAAAATAGAACCCACTTAGGGGAGACTAATGAAATGCATGCCAGGACTTATATCAACTCAAATTCCTAGGAGTTTTGTTGACACTACCTTAAAGATAGGATGCTGCTTGGGAAAAGTACTAGTAGGGTGTCCTCCTAATCCACAAGTTAATATATATTTGTTTATATATTTATGGACTAGTGTGTGAGGGACCACCGAGAAGGGGCTATGTTAGCCTTGACCTATCTTAGATGGACCAAGTGAGAATCACATCCACAGGATGGATTCTCCAACCATAGGGTGGTTACTAGGGGGAACTGTAATCCGATAGTAACCGGTGTCTAAATGGGGATGTGATCCAAATATAGTGCCCACAGGTGCTAGGGCATTATCGAGCTCTAAAAGAAAGCCTATAGGTGAATGGCCAACTCAAGGAGAAAGCACAGACTACCGCCATGAGTGGTGTATCCTAAGGTGTGAGAACCAACAAAGTGTATCCGTCATAGTTAGAACCAACCAACCTTAGGTGCTCAGTGCAATGATCAATATGAAAGAAAGCATGTAGGCTTACAACTTTCCAAGAAAATTGATCATCGGATAGTCATCGTGGCATAGATGCTATCCGACCTAGAATGACTACTGGGGAGCCCGAGGAAGGACTGACCCGGACTTGAAGCGTCGAGGGAAGGAGTGCTAGGGGACTTATCCTAAACCTCAAATATACTGACCCGCACACAAGGCTAATCCAAGAATAAAGTGACTCACATCCTCTTAAATAAATGAACATGAGGTAGCTTACCGACCACGTAGTAAGACCTACCAAACTAACAAGGCACCTGTGTAGTGGCTAAAGAAGGAAAGTGTAGAATACTTACATCCTCTAAAGCAAGAAGACCACTAGGGAGCATAATAGTAGAAGCACATCACCGACTAAAGTAAAGAGTGAGTGCCGCTTGGGGTGTTATCTCAACTAGAGATAAAGATATGTATTTATTTTATATGTTTGTGTGTATTTGTGTTTGTGTTGTGTCGATGAAGGATAGAATTTCCCTTACACCTACCTAAACACATCAGGGGATTTATAATAAAAAATACTTTCAACATGGAATAATTGAATTCAAAATAGAATTTTCATTGATGATAATTATTTTCAAACATGATTTATAATATTTCTTTAAGTAGAGCACATTGATTGGAAGCATTGGGAGCTCTCCTTATGATTAATAAGCTAATAAGATCCTCTTTAGTAGGCCTTCTATGGAAAAAGGGCTTCCTAAGTGGTTCAAACTTGCCTCCCATCTTACGGGCAACAATCAATGTCCTTAGAACCAAAAAATAAGCTCTCCTACTTGAAAAGCTCTAGACGGACCAACTTGTTATAAGCTTGAATCATTTTAGCTTTGTACAACAAGTTTCATACAAAGGTCTCTCCTCCAAACCTTGATCTCTTCTAACCGTAACTTGGCATTCTACTATGTTGTGATCTTGCTACCTTCAACTATAGTGATGGAAGTTAATTTCTAATGCAGTTAACAAAAGGAGTTTTGAGTAGGCGGTAGGCCCACAAGGCTTTCAACTAACTCTCATGCCATTATCACTTATTATTAAGTGTTCTTCGATTTAGATAATAGTTTTGAAGGCTTCTACTAAGCCATTTTCCCTTGGGTAGTTGATGGTAATATCTCCAATCTATGTTGTGTCTTCGAAAGTTGTTGATCTTGGTTCTCTTGAATGTAGTAATTATCATATATAATTCATCAAGGCACTCAACCTATACTATATGGTTCCTAAAAATTATAGCAATGACCTCTCTAAGTGAAATCGCTTCCATTTAAAAAAGTACTCGAGTTTAAGATGAATCGATGACCCTTGGAAGAAAGAGGATTAATTAGACCACTATTGGTACCCCAACACTCAAAATGGCCATGTAGGATGTAGAATGTTGGGTGGTTAGTGTAGACCACACCATGTATTTGACATTGGTGGCATCACGTATCCATGCAATCTTTGATCATTGATGGCATAGTATCCTAGTCTCTGATCTTGGCTTCCATCTTCAAACTAGATTGGTTGGCTCCACATAAATCATGTGTACCTCAACCATGATCTTACGGGCTTCGTTTCTAAACAACATAACCACATATTGAAAGAGCTAGTACAAGACATCATCCACAAGAGCATAGGAAAGTGCTCTCTATTTCATCGATTTGAGACTTCTCTTGAGATAGTTTACCTTTATTTAGGTAATCTATGAATGGTTTTCTCTAATCTAACTCCTTATCCTTCTTGGTAATGGTAACCTCCCAGAGTACTTTTTGATGAGTTCAATATCAATAAGGGATAAGACTTATCTATTTTGGACCTTTATTGATATGGACTCATCCTCGACTTGCCAACTCCTTTTGGCTAAAGCATACTTATGGTGTTCTCTCATCGAGGAATCTTATAAATGGTAATCTCTAGGATTTGGGCCAACAACTCCATGGTGTACTTGTGATAGTGAAACTTGAGCTTTATAACCTAATAGGACCCAATGATTTGGTTGATATAGTTGAGAATCGAAGATGTTGATGTTATGGATGCTTAGAGTAACAACTAACTCTAGACCAACAATCGAGCCTCATATTTGACTTCATTATTATTGTAAGGATTGGATATGATATGAGAATCTCATCATATCATCCTAGAGTTAAGAGAACTATTCTACCCCCTTTTAAATAGTAGATTATGGTTCTTATTCCTCTTTGAGAGGAAGCCGCACCATCAATGTACATTTCCCAATGCTAGTATCCCTAAATTCATGATTTGTTCATCAAGGAGATCATCACTAAGAGAGAGTTAGTAGAAGTGGTCTTGCTAAGAAATCCACTAGCTTGTCCTTTCACCAGAGGGGTATGAAGGTAATGTCAAACTACAAAGAGGATCATGGACCATCATGCCAACCATCCAGGATCATGTCAGATATTGTAGTGGATTGATCCTAGAGATTAAGTTCACTTTATGAGGAAGCATGTAGTGTTGTAGTTTTGGGATGCAATGATTAAAGCTAAGCAATGCTTCTCAATGGGTGGATAATTAGCCTCAGCAGGGATTATGGTATGAGGTAGAGACATTTTCCTTCCCTTCATCATTTTTTGGGCCAACAAAGCACCAAGGGAGTCATCTAATGTAGTGTAAAGTATGAGTGACTTGCATGGGATTGGGGCCTCTAAAATTGGTGGCATCATCAGGTAATGCTTGATGTATTTGAAGGCATGCTAATACTTGTCATCCCACTTGAACTTGGCATTCTTTTTGACAAGTGCTGAGAATGGTTGACCATCTTCCTGATAGGTTGGATATAAAGCATCTTAGATACTCCAACCGCCCTTAGAATGATCTATGTTGTGTTAAACTTTTAGGGGTGGCATTTATAATTTCACCTTGATCTTCGGATCAATTTTGATTCCAATGTGGACAACAAACCCAAAGAATTTCCTGAAGCCCAAATGCACACATGGGTTCATTTTGAGGTTAAATTTTCTTAACTATTTGAAAACTACTCTCAAGTCAAAGAGATGTCTTCCTTTTCTCTACTTTTGACCATGAGATCATTGACATAACACTCGACTTGATGATGAATGAGTTCATCAAAGATTCGAGTCATACTGGTATGTAGCAGCATTTTTAAGGTGAAAGCATGACCTTATAGCAATAGATTGATCGGGGTTCTAAAAGTAGTGTTTCTTTTATCTTTAGGGCCATCTTTATTTGGTTATTTTTAGATGAGCCATCCATGAATAAGAAGACTATATGAGATGACGTAATGTCCACCATCAGCTCTAGGATTGGTAGTGGAAATTCATCTTTTGGACATGCCTTATTTAAATATCTAAATTAAAGTATATATGAATTTGGCCATTCATTTTCTTAACTAGGATGATGCTGGCTAACTAGGTAGGGTATTTTTCTTCGTAGATGAAGCCAAGATCAATACTTCATAAATGACATATTCTATGTCTAATCACATGCATCTAGGAGCTTGATAGGGTTAGCAGTAAGCTCTATTATTAGTTTATGGACCACTATGTTAGGAGCCAATCTAGGCATCTCTTCATAACTCCATGCAAAGAAGTCCTTAAACTCAGTCAATAGCCTAAGTCATTGGTTTTAATTTCATTCAATAAAGAACTTATGTATGTCGGGCGTGGATCTTCTTCAGTTCCTAAGTTGATTTTCTTGAGCTCATCAATGGTTGACTTGATCTTCTTCAAACGCGGTGCATCTTTGACTTCAAAATCATGGATCATCTAAAGTTTCTAAGCACAGCTCCTCATATGAGTTAATGTGACTTGAAAAGAACCTATAAGATTCCAAATGATTGATGATGACTAAGTAGTAATTGTCATCATCATGACCCATTGTATCAATCTAGTGTTAGTCTTGATTGAGAGCTTTTGCATTTATTCTTCCATATTTTTTAAGTAGTATGACCTATGCTTTGACCAAGTATGTGGATTAACCCTTTCTTTGCTAAATTATGAACACAAAGGGAAGTACTAATCAAAAGGTAATTCTATTAAACCTTTATATGAATCATCCTCAAGTTCTACATCAACTTCTTGACTTGAGGATGATGCTCCAAAAGAACCTCTGTCTTCACACATGGATGACTTAGGGCTTTTAACTACCAAACCCTCATTTTGAGAGGAAAGTGGGGTTAGAGCTAAGGTTCCCAACTGATGCCTAACTATTTCACATATAGACTTTGATACACTTATGCTTTGCTTTGGAGCCCAGTCTTCATCGCTATCTAGCTCAAGTGTCACCTCCAAGGGAATCTACTACTGAGAAGAGCTGCCTGGTGTGCTAACCATATAAGACTCATCCTATGAACTAGATTCTACGTCTATATGGATAGCAGGTGTACTCCTGGTAGTTGGGACATATTTTTATTGGGTGGCCAATAAAGAGATTTTCCACCCTGGATTGCCTCCTGCCTCTTCCTTGCTGTGGAGGTCAGTCATCCCATATGTTGAATGGAGTAAAAACAATGGGTGGAATTTAATGTTAGATCCACTTCCTCCACCAAGTTTATTTTGATCCCCTTTTATTTAATTTTTTTTTTGTTTATTTCTCTTTTCTTTTTTTTTTAAACTTGGCCCAAGTTTACGAGAATAGACTTTTGATTTTGAGGGAGGTAGTAAGCGCATCCTCATATATGCGATCTCATGAACTATAAATATCTTGAGATCTCCTTTGACATAGTTGACGATCCCACGTCTCACAAACTTCATACACTAATGTCAAGAGGATGGAACTATGTTGTTCTCATGTATCCATGGTCTCACAAGCAAAATGTTGAAAGATGTATCCGAGTATATAATGTGAAACATGGCTTGGTCTTCCAATCATCTATCTCCAAGGGCAACACTATGGAGCCCAATGCGTTGACCTCACTTTGAGTGCATTCAATCTTCTTATCTTACTTAGAGTCTTCTAGACACTAAGACTTCCTAGTCATAAGACACTTCTAACAAATATGTAAACACTTAACCTAAGCCTAAAGACTTAGAAGGGGTAACCATAGGATTAGGTTATGCCTTAGGGATTAGGATAATCCACCTACCCTACAACCCAAATCCAATCCATGTTCACCTTCTCAAACCAAACCTCAAGTTCAATTCAGGCATCAAATTTAGATTCAAATCCAAGCCCAAATTACAAAACCAAATGCCCATGATCAAATCCAAACATGAAACCAAATATGACCCCAATGGACAAAAATCAATCCAAATCATCAATATCCTCATAATCATATATCTTCAATCATCTTCAAATATAAATCAAATCAATTCAAATGATCAAAACTAAATGAAATCAAATTAAATCAAAACCCTTCAAGCCATATGACCTATCATGGACTTAGCAAATCTTAATCCAAATCATATCAATTGATTTTCTCAAATAAATTATATTATCAATCATATTCATACATTTAAATCATCAAAACTAAATCAAACTAAATAAAATCAAACTTAAGCCACATGACCTATCCATGGACTTAGCCAAATCTTAATCCAAATCAAATTCAATTGATTTTCTAATAAATCAATCATTATCAATCATATCTTCAAAATAAATGAATTTTTAAATCATCAAACCAAAAAATCAACCCAAGTAAAACCCAAAATGACTTGAAATGTTCAAATTAACCAAAACTCATTTGAACCCAAGCCAATTCAATTAAATTTATATATTAATAAATCATATATAAACTCAACTAAATCAAACTCAACCCAAAATCACCAACCAAACCTATCCACTCAATAGTAATGACTATTTGAGCCAAGTTCAATCACCAAATTGGATTGAACTAACTCATCAAAACCTCCATCATGATTGTTGATCACCCTTTGATCAATTATCACAAATGTCAAACCAAGTCAACTCATTCACCAAGTTAACCCATATGAACCCAAACTAGCAAATTACAACAAGCCAAATCTAAAACCAATGATTCATACCAAATCAAAATCAATATTTGATATTTGACCTTCAATTGAATCAAACCAAACCCAATTGGCCCTCTTGACCCAAGTTGACAAATTGACCAGACAAATTGGGTCAAATGATCCAAATTGATTGAACAATGGCTCAAGTTCATCCAAATTGATTGAACTTGATTAAACCATGATTCAACCCAATTGAACTTAATTGACCTACTCAAATTGACCAAAGTTCAACTTATCCCAAATCAAAACAAAATCCAAATTATTTGAAACCAAAGCCTACAATCATCAATTAGTCAACTAAACCCAAAACCAATCAAACCAATAATTTAATAAATTGGTCAACCAATCCATTTGACCAAATGAATTCAAATGACCAAAATCAAATTTAAGCCAAACTAAACCAAACCAATTGAACAAACATCTCAAATGATCATTGAACTTGACCATTGTGACCTAATTTGACCAGTCAACTGAAATTAACCCAATTTGACCTAATTGAGTCACTGCTAAATTAACCAAATCAACTCTAATTGACTAAGTTCAATCATCATTCAAATCTACAAATCAAATCCAATGCCAAATGATCATCAATTTGGGTCAATCAATAACAAATCACCCATGTAAGTGGTCATTTCCATTCCTGGCCAATTGGTACTCAATGGTCAACACACCAATTAATGTCCAATCAATTTGACCAATGAACCAAATGATAAAATCAATCCCAAAATTTGAAACCAACACCAATGATTCCTCATTGAAACCACTCCACATCTTCAACCAATGACTAACTCACCTCTTGACCCATGACCTAATGGTTGACACCACTAAATAAACATCCCACCACTGATCAATGGGTAAACCTTTCACAAAAACACCAAAAAATCATTCCTTATATTCTACCCAACATGGTCAAGCAACCATTCTGAGATTGTTCTCAATCAATAAATGCCATTCCTTATTCAAATAGACCATTTTGTAGCTTCCCATTTCTCCATCAAACTCAAATTAACATTGCATTTCCCAGGCCTCCATGAGGACAATCATCTCCGCTTCCCAAGCATCAAAGGTGGGACTTTGATCACCAACTCTAAATTGAGTTCATTTGCCTTAGGAACATCAAGGAATTGATCCTTGGCAACCACCTCCACTATGAAGCTTCACAATCATTCAAGCACCAATCTGACTCCACTACTTCCACATCCCAAGATGGGTTGGAGCTTTTGAAGAAAAGCATCCATCCCACGATCCCCATCGATGAAGAAAATGGAGGGGTATACACCCCTCATTTCCACTCAAACACACACAAAAAATCATTCCAAGAGCCCTAGCTAAGATGAGCTGGAGCCATTCTTAAGCTCCAAAAATCATTCCTCAATCGATAAATGCCATTCTCAAAAATAAGACACTCCCATTTTTGGCCTAGCTTCCCCATTCTCCACAAAACTCAAATTAACATTGAACGCACCTTCCCTATGCCTCATCGAGAAAGAATGAGTCATCTCCCAAGATTCCCAAGCATCAAAGGTGGGACTTCGATAAAGTCAAGCTCCAAATTGTCATTCATGGCCTTCGAACATCATCAAGGAATTGATCCAATTGCTGATCAAAAGAGCTCCGTCTCCACTAGATGAAGCTTCCTCAATCATTTGAGCCACTGATCTTGAGCTTCGATGTGGTATGCTTCCAAAATTGATTCTTAAGAAAAAATGGGTTGGAGCTTTTTGAAGAAAACTTTCATCCCGTGTGATCTTGACCATTGGATCCCTCCGATCGATGTCGGAGGTGGGATCCTTTTGAGTTGATCCGGTGCTGCAAGACTAATCAAGTGAGCAAAGATGAGCTCCATTCTCCCACACTTATGTGACATTAGATCACACACCGTCTATTCGCATGATCAAATGGATCGTGATAAGATTCAGATCGATCGATTTAATCTTATTAAGTGGGATTAATAGCCATTCAATCTTAGATTGGATGGTGGATGAGAAAATGCATCCATCACCGCCATGTAGGCATAGAGTCAGATAAGTTTTAAGTAGCCAATCATAACACCGTGGAAAGTGCATCGCAAGCACATATGCCAACATGATTAGCTTTAATCGCTTAATTAATCATTTTAATAAAAACTTCTAAAATTATAAAAAATCATAGAGAAATAAAAAAAGCAAATAAATACTCATTTTAAAGGTATTTCAAAGGAGAATCAATTAAAATGATCTTTCTTAATTTTGAATAGTAATTAAGGTTTAAATGCAAAATTAATTAGCTTAATTACTCCTTAATTACTTGAGCAATTAATCCCAAATTTTGTGGGTTAATTAAATGGGATGACCTCTACCTCCCATGATTTTCTTTGGATTTATTGCTCACTTAGTTAGGAAAATTGACTAATTAAACCTTAACTACTCTTTTAAGTTAATTAATGATTAATTAATCCCATGAATAGTAATAAATTGGTTAATTAAGTTTATTAATCATTGTTCAATAGTAAGTGAACTAAGGAATAGGATGGGACCCTTTCCTAAGTTCATTTCACCCTTTTTAAAATGAAATTAATTAAGATTTAACCAATTAATTAAATCACTTAATCAAATTGAAATCATAATCACATCAAACCTTAATTAATTAAATCATGGGTAGATTTTAGGTGTTTAATAACCTAAAGGCATTTAATAAAATTATGGTTAGTCCACTTGTGTGGAAGAACCATAAGAGTAATTAATTAAGTTCCTTAATCTAATTAACTAATAATCATGAGCCAATTGCATTTGGCCCATTTTATTTCCTAGGATCATTGCAAGTTTATTTTCCATGCATATTATGTTGGCTCATAATTATTTAGTTAATTACTTTTAGTGACATAGTAAGGGTAATTAATTCATCTAATTAAGGGTTCAACTTAATTAACCCATAAAATCAAATTAATTACATTTACTTAAATTAAATCAAATCACTAATGTGGGATGGGTTTAAAATAGCAAGTGATGATTTGTTTTCTCTCTTTAAATCAAATCAAATCAAATCTAAAACTTAATTAATAAAGAAGCTTTGGTTTGCATTAAATAATCTTATTTGATTTGATTGTCCTTAAGAACTAGTTTGGTTGAATGAATCACATGCTTATATTTCATTGTCCTTTTCCAATCATGTTAGATTTGGTATGTCATTTCAATTCATGCATCCATATTTTCAAAATCAAGTAAAATAAAATGTATTTCCTTTATGTAAGCTTGCATGTTGATTTAATTTAATATATGTGTGGCTATTATCACTATTAAATCCAAATGAATTTTTTTCAAAAGCTTATAAATGAATAATTATATTTGTTCTGATGCTAGTTATAAATACATAAGAAATGCATGTGCTTAAAGCTTAAGTGTATGAATGTTGAGTTATCTTTCCTCTATTCAAGTGTTGATTTATATAAGATTGAATGGTAATGGGTATATAGTTTGGACATCCTGGGAATACGAGGCTTTAGCTAGTGCCATGGAGGCCATTTGATTACCTCACTTCCCTGGTTTATCAATGGCACGTACCCATTTGATTTCATTCTTATGTATTTCAACATTAGAATTTGGATAGAGCTTTAATTCATATATATAAATGATTCAATAAAAAATATACAATCTTGCATGGTTTTCTTTCCTCATTTATGTATACATCCATGTGTCCAAGAAAAGCAAGTATACTGACATCCTGGAATATGAGGCTTTAGTTAGCCCCAAGGAGGTCATTTGATTACCTCACTTCATGGTTTAATAATGACATACTTGCCTATATCTTTGTACATGTATATGTATATGTCATTAGTAAATGAAAATCCCATTTGACATTAAAATTGCATGCATTCATAATTGACTAAGTGGTTAAATTAATTAGCCATATGATTTGGAGCTTACTTGTATGTTCATGTATACAATTTACATATGTTTGAATGCAAATGGGTATATAAGTGGACATCTCGAGAATATATTTTAGCTAGCTCCAAGGAGGTCATTTGATTAGCTCACTTCCGGTTTAACAATGGCACATGCCTATTTAATTTCATTCTTATGTCCTTTTTGTATAAGAATTTGGATAAAGTTTTAAATTAATATGTTTAAATAATTTAATCAAATAAAATATAAATTCAAAACATACACATACATTCATGATTTAACTATGCTAAAATATGTTGCATGTATAGATACACTTAGGATTAATTAAATCATTTAATAAGACATTCACTAAAGAGAACTAAATCAAATTAATATACTTTAGAAAGTGACTTAAGGTAGGGATGAAAGAGGGCAATCCTCTTTTCCTCTCTTTATAACACTTAGTTGCTAAGTGTAATCAAATGAAATAAAAGAAAACACAAATTAAAATTCTCAAATCAATTAAACTACTTCAAGTGAAATCAACCTTTCATGTTAAATTGAATCCTTATACACTTAGAAAATACAAGTAATGCCTAACAAGACTTACCACACAAGCCTTAATACACATTAGAATTAAGTCACCACTTATAGCTCTAAGTTATGGTGTATGATGTGATGTATGTTTTATTTTATGATGCGTTATTTTAGATTGAATGTTAGGGTGTATGCTTTGTAGACTAGATGATAGGCCAATTTTAGCCTAATCATGTTTTTTGCAAGGGATAATGCTTAAGAGTTGCTTAAAAATAAATGTGAGTGCTCTTTTTGCAGGTTGCTTAAATCCTTAAGCATAATCCAAGTTAGGACACGTGGGCTTAATTACCCATGTGTAGGGTGCTAAGTCCAAATTATAAATACAACCGCTGGATTATATGTATATTTAGCTAACCTCTATTTTGTAGTGTAGTTAGATTTACTTTTCCCACATAAATGTATTTTTTGCAATAGGAATTAGGATTAGTGCTATGGGGATGAGAGTAGTGGCTAGAAGGCTTGTCTAGGTGCCTTGATGCCTTTAAAGTAAGCACCATCCAAATTAAAGAAGGAACCAAATCAAAATGGAGATGAAGAAAGAAGACCCCATAATATTTAATACAATTATAATTATTCTTTCATATTCCAGGTGGTATAAGGGTAGAGCTCAACTACCCATCTTTTCTCTCTTCGGGTTGTACGGTGGTAGCTGACTGCACCAACCTTTTATTCTTTTATGATAGTTTATATAATTGTTTGATGTTATGTTTACATTATGCATTAGGATGGCATGCTTTTGATAGTTACTTAAATGATTGATGCTTTAATGTGCTTGGATACGATTAGGATCTTAGGTAAAATAACTTTTCAACCCAACTAATCACTCATAACTAAATTTTAAACAACTCATAACCTCATCATAAAGAGAAAGACATAGATAAGATAATTAAAAGATTTTGCAACCCCTTAGCTGTATGGTTGTATGTTTCACATCATGCATGCATATTCTTTCTCTCTTGAACATGAAGGATCTCCATCCTTGCATGATAAAGGAATGCTTGACTTGTGAGGGCATCCCTTGTGGTGGAGAACACCTTCTAGTTTATTTGACCCATAACCTATTTCATCATGCATTTAGGCATAATAAATCCTAAAGCCTCTGCAAAATGATGTGTCTATAATGAAATAAAATTTGAAAAGATTTTGCATCTATAGATTAAGTCATATGCCATACCACTCATGTTGTAGTCTCTTAGGAAGTGTGTTTAGGACTTTAGTCTCTTTCTAATTAAAATAACTACCTAGCTATCTTGCAATTCATAAGATTGGATTATATGGTTTTAAAATTGTAGGAGGAGTTAGTGACCACTTCAGTTATAAGTCCGTAAGTCAAACAATTTATTCTCTCTATGGAAGTTACCCTTATGTCCACCTATCACTTAGATTTAGGTCATGCTTTAGCTCATACTAAAGCTCCTAGATTTAGGATCCATGGTAGCTATTTCTTTGGCTGAGCATAAATCCTCATCTCTTAGGCATTCCCACAACCTTGTGTTGGTGGATTACAAGCCCTAGTAATCTAATTTCAACTCAAAACATATAAATCTCCTCAACTTCAAAATTATAAAGCCTAATCATAGGATAGATTGGAATGGCTAGGCTTTCTAGTATCATGAGCATTTCCTACTTATTTCATTTGGATTCCAAAAATAAGTCTTCTCCTTGAACTTTCCAATTGATTTTCCAAATATATCCAACCTTTCGATAGTCTAACCTTGAAATCTTTTTAGATGATAATTGTCTACTTTGATCGAGAGTATTCTTAAGAAATTTCATTTCCTAAGATATAATTAACTATGGAGGCTTGCCTCCATAGAACTTAAGAACCTAGTTTAATATAAACCCTACTTTTATTCAT